>VZTI01005483.1:2057443-2068183 GCA_013397865.1 Struthidea cinerea
TTTTTTTTGTCATGGGTGATATATAACAGTTTTTCAATAGACTGCAACACAACATACAGTAATTCAGGCAAGAAGTGAAGAAAATTCCTTTAACTGAATTCAGAGAGATGATGATATTACTTCCAGGCATAGATGTACTGGGATACCAAAAGTAATATCTTTTATCTTGACAATCAAGTTTTGATGACAACATGTGGGCAAGTAGGTCAGATGAAGCAGCATTGCAATGCCTGTAGCTTACATTTCCTTTCCCTTACATCTCTCTCCCTTTCCACCCTTCTGTCCTCTCTGCAGCTAATGTGGAAGAAAAAAACCCCAAAAAATCTGATAGATTGCTTATTGCATTTCTGAAAGAATTAAGTAATTAAACTTCAGCAAATTAGAATAATATTTTTCCAACTGTCTTTTTCAGACATTTTTCCATTTTTCAGCGTTTTGTGAAAACACCCACAGAAGTTAAGGAATTACTCCAATGCATGAGAAATCACGTGCCATCAGTCACTGCCATAGATTTTCCTTTGTCCTTGA
This sequence comes from Struthidea cinerea, assembly GCA_013397865.1. Lineage (NCBI taxonomy): Eukaryota > Metazoa > Chordata > Aves > Passeriformes > Corcoracidae > Struthidea > Struthidea cinerea. The sequence continues at coordinate 2,057,972 of VZTI01005483.1, forward strand.
TTCTTCTGACTGATAGCACTAGATTTAACCTATTAAATATTTAACTGCTGTCTTTCTTGGCCTCTGTACATCTGTAACTCACCTTGAAGCCACCTAGTTTTGTATTATGGTAAGATTAAGTCCCTATGACTGTTCATTTCCTCATTTATCACTTTTCAAAATGATGTGGTCTAAAAGCATTTTTTAAAGGAAGATCCAGTGGTTCCATTTGCACCTCCTGTTTTTACCTTAAAAGAACACAGGATGATGGCTGCTGTGTTCCTCCCAGCTGACATCAGCACAAATAAAAACATAGTGCATTTTATTACAATTAACAAAAGAAGAAAAAGGATAAACTCATGCAACAATCCATGTTCTCTCAGCATAAAATGTTTTAGATTATATATTTTTGCAAGGCCTGTAAGAGCAGACCAAAAGAGGAAAAATCAGAATCTCTTAAGAAGTCTCCCTAAGAAACATCGATGGAAAGACGCCAGCAATTGCTACACAAAAGAAAACCACAAATAGTCACATAATAATTGCATGGCTGACAGTCTCTTCAAAGTACCTTGATTAGCATCTGTTCTGGTCCCAGTACTGAAACATCCACAGCATGAGGACACTACCAGCTGTCACCAGCACAGTTCTGAGAACAAGCCTCAGAGACATTCAACCTGCTTCTTAATCTCCTGAAAGGTAACATCATCTGCCTCATGCATGAAGGGGAGGCAGTGGATGCAGTTTTTCCTGGGATTTAGTGTAAGATTTTTGATACCATCCCCTACAGCATCATTCCGGACAAGTTGCCCAGCTGTGGGATGAGCCATACACAGTGCCCAGGGTTAGGAACTGGCTGAATGGCAGAGCTCAAAGGGTTGTGGTGAATGGGGCTACATCTGCCTGGTGACTGGTCACCAGAGCTGTTCCTTAGGGTTCAGTTCAAGAGACAGTTCAGTTCAATATGTTTATCAGCAATCTGGATGCAGGAGTTGAACACAGTATTAACAAGTTTGCTGTCAGTAACAAACTGAGATATGCTGTTGACTCTCTTAGGGACTAGAAGCCTTGCAGAGGGCTCTAGATAGATTTAAGCACTGGACAATCATTAACGGTATGAAACTTGACAAGTCCTAACACTGGTTCCCACACCTAGGGCAGAGAAAGGCCAAGCAGCCCTGCAGAAAGGGATCTGGGGGTGCTGGTGGGCAGCAGCTCAGTGTGAGTCAGCTGTGTGCCCTGACAGTCAAGACAGCAAACCATGTCCTGATGAGCATAAAAACCAGCACAGTCAGTCAAAAGAAGTGGTTGTCTTGCTCTATTCAGTGTGGGTGTGGTCTCACCTCAGTTCTGTGCCCCACAATTTGAGAAAGGATGTTAAGGCCTTTGAAAGTGCCCAGAGGAAGGAGGAGACAAAGCTGGTGAAAGGGCTGGAAGGCATGTCAGGAAGTGGTCAGACAGTTGGACTAGATCACCATTGTAGGTCCCTTCCAAATGAAAATATTCTAGTCCATTCTAACTGGCATGGCAACTTGGAGGAAAACAGCTTAATCACGATATTTGCCTTGCCCATTCTATAACTCCTCTAATTCTGAAGTCCTGACAGACTACTCAACTCTGTCACCACCTCACATAAGGAATCAGACTTCCTCAAAGTTAATGTGACTCAAGTTTAGTAAAAGTACTTTCTTAACAGCTTGGAGACTAGTTTCAAGAAAGTATAAACCACAGCTTCAAGACACAAGCAATACCGAGTTGCCTTCCTGTTGAGATTCCTGGAGGACAGATAAATGACTACAAACATGAAAATAATTATATTGTTGTGGTATTGTCACCAAAACCAGCAGAAGTGAGAGGACTATGAAATTAAAAGCTTCAGACTTTGTATTTTGTCTTATAAAAAGGCTAAAAAATCCCTGAATCATCTCCAAGCACCACTACCCTACATCAAAAATATGCCAAGAAAGCTGGCAGTAACTGTTATTTCTTTGCATTTGTGGCATAACTGTCATTCTGCATAACTGTTATTTCTTTTTATTTCTGGTTTTATTCACCATTAAATCTCCTATCTCGATTCACAAGATGCTAATCCTGCAGACAAATGACACAATGGGAGCCAAAGAATTGGTAAAGAATCAGCTGTAAAACTAGTTCTCTTTAAACTTTTAACAGCATGGAGAACCAGTGTCTAAAACTGGTTAAAACCAGTACTTACTGGTCTTTTGTTTGTTCAATTTTCCTTTGCAATCTGAGGAATTAAGCTCATTGTGGTTGTGTCACAGACATCTCTCTCCCTCTTTGCAACTCTTCTTTCATTTTGTCACAGTTGCAGCAGGCATCTGCATTTTTCTTATCTTTGCCAAATTTATATTACATTTTAAAACACTACATTTTAACTTCAGGCTGCAAAGACAGCTGATTCATTGGCAAAAGCTTGTCTATTGCTCACTTTCTCTTCAGGAATATGTGCCTTTCCATAGTATTTTGAACAAATTATAAACTATATAAATTACTTAATCCATAAAAAAAAATGGATCAAGGCAGCTAGATAGTAGTTACAGTTGATAGTTTTTTCTTTAAAGTAGGTTTTTGAATTCTCTTCAGGACAGTATGAAAACAGATGGGAACTGTATTTCCTGGTCAAGTGCTGACAACTCCTGAGTGTTTCAAGAGATGCTTACTGAAAATGCAGGGAGCAGAACATGACATGCAATCTAACTCCTGCTCCTGTGATACAGCATCTCTTCCCAAAGAGGCAGATATCAAGCTGTCCTTGCCTGTGTGACACTTGTTCTCTGTTTGGTTTCCCCCACTCCCTTCTTCCTTTCACATTTTTGAATAAAATTTTTTATCAATTTCCAGTTTACAAACACTGGGCTGAAATAGCAAAAATATCCCAATGAAGTGTTTATGTACATGGCTCAATCCCTTCTACTGGCTGTAGTGAGAACAGTCCTGTCTCATGCAGTGCACAGCTTAAAAACTGAGCACGATCTCCTTTTGATCAGAGGATGACATCTTTGGTGTGAAAGCATCAGAGAAATTCTGAGGGATGCTACATAATATGGTAACATGGTGGTGACTGCACATTACTAAGATGATCTTTATTGTGGGCTGATTGGGCCTTTCCACACATTAAAGTAACACACAAATTCAATTTCATAGCAGCAAGTTTGCACACTTATGAAGTAAGGAGTTGGTACTAATACCCAAAGTTCAAAGCATTCAGAAGTGCACTGTATTCACAGCAGTGTACACGTGTCGCTGTTGTACCGAGAACAGTGAGAAACGACACAATCCAAGATCAGGAAGAAAGTGGCTATTTAATTAATTATAAATTGGTTTATATAATTTGGTTCCCAAAGATGACAGGAGTTTATTGGTTCTTTGAGCAGCCATCCCCTAGAATGATTGGTGGAGGCTATACAACTCCCATTTGAAAAGATTTCTTCAGTATACCATAACTTTGCACAACAGACTCCAGGTGAAAAGATAAAGAATTAGTTTACAAAAACCTATAGCAGTGTTTTTCATAGCTTTCATGAGAAACACAGAGCTCTCACAGAATGCTGCAGAAAGCTGGAAAATTTCTCTGCTAAAACTTTTCAGCATCTACATACATGTACTCTCAGCATACACTTCTCAGTATGTAATCAGTATAAACTTCTTGCAACAGCAAACATGGCTTCTAATCCCACCCCAGTACACCCAGCTTGCAGTGTGATGGATGGGAGCCATTGAGGAGCAGTTGTTTCACAGCACAGTGATGGGCCCAGTGTTCTCATAAGCAAATGTCACCTAGAGGTTTCTATGACTTGGCTAGATAAATCAGAGTTGTCTTGTTTCAGGGTTGGTGACAGTCCTTGTCTGATTTGGTTTGACTCAAGTCTTCCACAGCCCTTTCCATCCACAGTTTCAACTACTCTATTCCATTATTTCTTTTGAGTTCAAAGGATTCCATAACCCATTATAACTAGAAACAATTTTATCATATCAAAGTAAGCTTCTTTCTTTGACTAATTGCTGCATCCCACTAAAACATCATAACACTACAGCAGATTCATGGCAGGAATCCAGCCCTAGATAGAAGTGAAACAGTATCTTCAGGAACAGATAAATTTTGCTTAGTGCAAATATGTTGTCCCATGCCTATGGATAAGAACATCTTTTCATAGGCTTAAATAGTAAGGACCTCTGTTCATTTTTACTGTTTAAAAGAATAATTCTCTTATAGCACAATAAAATGGTATGTTATGTACAATACTTTATCAGAGGGAAAGAATATTATACACTGGAGCCAAAGTAATCATGGCAGTGCCACAGTGATTGCCAACGCAAAAATGCAAAAATACTGACCAGTTTCAGTGTTGGTTAGCTCTGCAGAGAAGCTGTTAGTGTTATTTGTGACAGTAATGTCAAAAAGACCAAGCAGACGATCTCCCTTTCCTCCTTTTGTTTGGCCATTGCCAGTATCTGCCAATTTATCTCACGCCCCATTCCCAACTAATTATCACTTCTTCTTGTCCTTACATAATGGCAGAGATGGGATACTTGACACTTCATTTACAGTTCTAGGGCCTTACTGACAAACACCACCTTATTAGTTGAGAGGTGGACTATATAATACACAATTGTTGTATTGTGTTTCCCTCATCTCATTCTATCCATTTTACCTCCTCCAGCCCATCATGCACCACATGGTCCTTTTTAGGACTTGGCCCTGGACAAAATGATTCAGATGCAACACACAGAGGCAGGTAGAGCCACATGATGCAATGATAGAGACTTTGATAATGAAATCCCACCGATGTATTATAGAAATTCTGTGCAACCTGGTCACTGATGCTATTTAATATAACATTTCGCTGGAGATAAGAGAAGCAATCAGACTGTTGAAAATTGTGTTAACATCCCTCATAATTCAATATTGACCATCACCAGCACTACAATATGTGGTAAGACTGATAACTAATTTTGTCTGCAATTCCTGTAATAAAGCAGAAAAGAAAAAAAAAGTGGTTGGAGGTCAAAGTGTTGTGGGCTTATTTGACGAAACAAAACAGTGTTTGACCAGTTTGACCAGCTATATCTGTTCTTTACTCCTCACCAAAAATAGTTACAGTTTTGATAAAATACCATAGGCATATTCACAGAAAATATAATTAATAATTGCCCTAATAGCAACATATTTTGAGACTGAAAAAAACATATTCTAGTAGTTATCCCAGCAAAGCTCCCAGGAAAGGGATTCTGGACATCACAAAATGCATGAGAATATTATGAGATTGAGTTGAGAGGGCTATTAAAAAAAAAAAAATCAAACAAGCATAGTTAAGGTATTTGCAGCCTCTAGTTCCAAATTATACACCCTTTATACAACACCCTAATTAAGTCTCACCAAACAAAAAGCCTTGACCTGGACACTGAATCAATAAATACACAACATCTGAATAATAAAAGTGCCAACCGTAAAAACCGAACAACAGAAGTTGATAGTAATATTCACAAGGAACGTAAACTCAAAGCCTTTCAAGCAGCAGTGCCCAGATGCAATACCAGATTCAAAGTATTCACTCTGTAAAACACAAAGATTCCTAATAGGGAACAGCATATGTAGTACAAGAAGTGGAATTTCCACTTAAGTATTTTAAAATAAAGGTAAGCAAAGGATAAGTAGAATAAAACCCCCTCTAAATTATGAATTTATTTTGAAAGAGAAAGACAAAAAATCTAAGGGTAATTTCTATAAAAACTAGAAAAGAGCAGAATAAACAATTTGGTGATGATTTGCCCAAGATGCTTGTGGCAGTGAAGGACATAAGTGGATGATGAAACTAGGAAGGATTGAGGTCCCTAGTGTAGGCAAGCTACTCAGGCAGAGAAACACATCTGTGAAAGACTATCTATGGCCACCCTGTCCTTTAAATCTTTCTAAACATCTCTGCATTACTTGGTCTTTCTGTTTACACTCATAAATAAGTGAGTAGCCGTCCTTCCGCAGCCGGATCTTGTATCACTTTCTCACTGTGGCTTGCGCTGGAGCAAAATATTTACTCCAAACAGCTTCAATGCATTTCTTCCATCTGAAATAAATATGAGCAACTTTGAAAGCTGAAATTTTGAAAGTTTCAAACAGGATTCATTCAGAGACATAAGACAAACAGTCCTATCAGATGATGTGCCTCAATTTACAAAGCATGTAAAAATGCCATTAAAACTGGCTAGGGGTCAGCTAACTGGTGATTTCATAAACACCATACATACAGCCAAGGGGCAATGAAGCATGGGAGGGCACACACAGATGTGAAGTGTTTTGAAAGATCTGTTCATACCTATTGTCTCCAGAAAAAAACATTAGGGCTTTTCCTGGAAGATTTCTCTTTCAAAGAACAATTAAAAGTAACTTCTTGTAGTATTTCTATTGATGGATAGTGTTAGTGTTGGATGCATGTTACTATAAAAGTATTTATCTTGCTCCCAGGAAAGGTGCACACAAGCATTAGTGAAAATTTAGCCCTGGTGGGACACATACAGCAATTCATTGCAATAAATACAGTCACAGTTTCCATTCCATCACTTGAAGGCCACTCTGTTCTGAGCAAGGTGCAAGAAAAGAACAAACAGTTATCCCTCCCTTGGGAATGCCAGTGTCTAACTGATGTCTAGATTTTACATTAAGTTACCCTTTCTCATGGTCCTCTCAGACCTTGGCTGATGTGAATAACTAACTAGCAAAGCTGTCCAAAAAATGGTAGCATTTGTGGTGACAATTTTCTAAACATACTGCATACATTCCGTTGTTGGCCTCAGCCCATTTAGGTCTCCTATACGCACTATACACAGCCAGACCCTGAAGGAGCTCAGTGACACTAACAATGTAACAAAAGCTAGAAAAGGGAACTGGGAATCAGAAACACATTGAACACCACGGATTTCTCATCCTTAACTGGGGCTTTGTATGATTCCCACTGTAGATAAGTTGATACTGACTACAAAAGTGTAGGAGTTGGGACTGTTACTGTGCTGTGGAATTGGCATTACCTGGACTTGAATGAATAATAATAATGGAGCTCACTGAGACCTCAGAGGTGACTTTGTCAAATGTCATTTACTCTGGTAATTTTCTTTTTCTGTTTAATACTTTTTTAGGTGTGCTTTTTAATGCCCATAAAAGTTTAAAATTACTGGCGTTCACCCAGCTGGTGACTCTCAAATTCTCAGAGCTTTCCTGTTCTTATGTACTAGGAACAAAATAATGCAACTTTTGGTTTCAGTGTTTTTGTTTCAGGAATAAGATCTTTCAGGGATGTCTGTGTACATTTTTGTGGTTTAGTGATTAAATAACATTTACTGACAAAAGTTTAATAGAAGTGTAGCAATGCCTTGTATTTACAGATCATCTTTTGTTAAACATCTCAAAGCACTCTATGAATACTCATGACATGAGTCTCTTAATTGGATTTTGAAGGAGGAAGCAGGTCTATTTTGCAGAAAAGAAACTGCAGCACAGTAAAAGAATTTGCAGGCAATATGTTCAAAACTATAAACAGATCTTATAATTCTAAATCTTGTGTTTAATTACCAGCCCACTGTTCCCCTGTACATCAAATAGTTAAAATTCTGTGTCGCCTCTTCTTAGAAAGGTTGCATTGCAGTAATTCAACCAAGTAGCACTGAAACATTATAACATCCCCTGTTTAACCTTTCCCTTCTCCCTGACTGCCACAGACTCATACATAATCTGCTAATATTTCTTTCTGTCTTTTGGCCTCCTATTCAACAGGCTGGTATAACCTGTGATTTTTAGTAGACAGACTAACAAGAAACAATGGGAGGGATCAAATATACACATCCACATTTAATTAGCCTTCAACATGACTACTTCATGGAGAGCAAGGAAGGTTCATAAACATCAAAAAGAACTAAAGCCTCAAAATAGATTCATATTCTTAACTTACTGCTGCCATTGACAGGAAGGCTGCAGTAGTGAGGACCAGCCCTGCACTTCTGGGTCAGAACAGAATGTCAGAAGTTAGAAATGAGCAGATTTAGGCAGTCCATTATTCTAAAGGACCAAGTCACATCATTTCCCCAGCTCATTGCTTTTTCACAGCTTTACATCTTATAGCTTCCAATAATTTTACAACTCATATCACACCTATTCACATTTACAAATGGGAACCTAGGGCCAGAGAGAAGATAGCTGCAACAGATACCCAGAACATGCTGCAAAACAGTGGCAAAATTGCATCAGTTCAGGAATGCTTGTCCACACTCCTTGAACCTCAGCCCATTTAACCTCAGTGGATTCCTAAAGATAAAAAGGAGCAGAACTAATGTACTACAATAGGTTGCTGAAATAAACATTAGGAATCAGACTTTTTAGTGAAAACTCCAGCTCTTGATGAATACATGTCTTACTTTTAAACTGATCTTGAGAACAGAACGATGTCAAAAACTTTTGTGTTAAGGCCCCTGTTTAGTTTCCCTTGCATTCTGATAGCATATAAACCTACCACTAATCACTTTTTGCATTAGAAGTAGATTTCCAGAATGACTCAGACAAAGATTTGCCTAATGTTTGCAGATGTAGGATCCACAGCTTAGAAATACCTTGGATAATTTTCAAACCACTTCTCCTCTTCCCTATTCATTTTGTCTTCATTCATTACTCTCTTTTCCACCTATTCTCCCACTCTTTTCATTCCCCCACCACAACCACTATTGGTTTCGACTAGGCAGTGATGAGGGAGAGAATCTGTCTCTGCATTTCAGCAAGACTATTTATTTCTCTTCAGGTAACAAAAAGATATTTGCTAATTTCTCTCTTGAGTGGGTCTTGGAGACTTTCCAAGGCTCAAACAAAGTTTTCTTAACTACTTCTAGAGCATCCAACTATTAAAAAGTTTCAGCATCTAGTTTAGAACATTTTTATTTTCCAAATTAGGCAATTCTTCCATCAGTTGGCATGATCTGCCAGCAAGAGCCCCAGAGCATGTTTCTCCTGCATACCTCTTGTTCCAAGGTTTGATGTAATAGCTGGCATCCTTTCCTTCCCTTTCATGCCTGGCAGCAGTGGAAATGGTGCACACATGGTACCCTTCCCCCACCACCACAGCCCACCTGCACAGAACAAGGCTACTGCGGTGCACGGCTGAGGACACAAACACACCGGGACCAACCCAAACAAAACAGGGCCAGGGCAGGCACTGCTGTTCAGAAAGGGATTGTTGTTCTCAGAGCAATGTGAAAGCAAGCAGTCAAGCCAGCTGCTCCCTGAAGCGTGCTCCAGGCCACAGCTGCTTCTACGCATGTACCCAGGATGCTGAATTTCAAACGCTGCTTGAGCACAAACACGTCACTGATGTCTGTTCTATATTTTCCTGTCCTCAGCTCGGTGAAGTCACGCATGGCATTCAGGAAACCAGCTGGATATTTCCTACTGACTTCAGTTGGATCTGAGTTGTGCCCCTGCTGAGCGGTATTGCAGTGACAGCCTTTGGAAGAGCAATGACAGAATAGCTTTTAGCTGAGATGCTGAAACCTCATGTATGACACGGAAGAAGAAGCTGGGAGTGTATTGGGAGCTTAAGCTCTGTGTCTGTGAGGACTGACGCACAGTTTGAGTGATGTGCTACAGCAGCCAGCCCGCAAACACCTCGCATATTTAAGCAATCAAGAAACATTTATCTATTAAATAATCACTGCCACCCAAGGATATCTCTTAGTGAGGGTAAAAACCTCCTTACTGGCATGTTCTACACAGACTAATTGATGCACCATGAAGACAGGAGATGCTTGCACAAGGCAAGGTTATTGTGTTAGCCCAGACAGATACAATTTCTGTAGTCTTAACAAATGCAATAAAGACCAACTTGGAAGAGAGAGAGTGATCTAATTCAGTTTTTGTAAGGGATAATACGGTGGTCAGAAGAGCTTCTTTCTATTTGTAAAGGAAATTATTTTACCTGCATATATAATCCTTGTCCACAGAAACATTAGGTGCATCTGTCTTTACTAATTGATTTGGCTTTTTTTTTTTCCAACCCTCTAACCCTACTCTAGGCCTTCACAGAGCACTGGTGTATGAGAACTTTTACTTTAGCTGTTACTACTCCCTTACAACGGGGCACCTTCTCTTCCCTTCCTTCCTTCCTGTCTTTTTCTTACTGTGCATGAGAAATATTAAGTCCACCTACCAGTTCACCTGTATACGTAAAAAAAAAAAAAAAAAAA
>VZTI01005483.1:2068216-2130723 GCA_013397865.1 Struthidea cinerea
AAAAAAAAAAAAAAAATCACTGAAATTTTTCATGACTGAAAACAAGTCTTTAAAGTGGTTGTGTCACTTCACCTAGAACTACTCCCTCCACCCTCGATATGCCTCAGAGTCTGAAAAACCAACGGATATTTACTTACTTACGAAGCTGTTATCTTTATATCTCTATTGGCTTTGGCAAAACATGAAAATTGAGGTTTTAACCTTGTTGGTCAATTCCTCTGGTATCTCCTTTCCACAGGCCAAACCTGCATCTCTCAAGATTAGCCGCAAATATTTTTGTTAAAATGTGACTGCCTTTAAGATTATCACAGTGGTACAATGATTGTTACTTGAGCACAGTTGCTAGATGTTCCCAAGATTTCACAGCAATTCTGAGTCAGGAATCAGTGGTACAAAAGGTTACAGGTAACTAATGTATTGGGAGAACATTGACTATATTAGAAGTGAAAGAATGTACAAATAAATTCAAGTTATCTTTGTCAGAATGAGAAAAGTTTGCAAAAAAGAACAGAGAAAAGACAGGATCAAGCAGCATTTACTGATATATGAGACAATGGATACACAACTATGGCATCTGCATCCGTATTTCCCACCAGCAGCTCAGCATTCTGTAGCAGCAGCAAAATAACTTACACTTCAGTGGAATTTTAACCACAAACAAATTGACCACTTTCTTTGTTCCTCTGAATAGGAAGGAATGAAGACTGAATCTCCCACAGGAATAGCTTGTATGCACAAAAAGTAATGTAAGTCATTTATCACTACTCTGATGGTCTTTTCTAATGAATGTTCTCCAGCTAGTGAAAAATAACATGATAATGTAATACACATTTCGCTACCTTAGTGAAACTGCCACTGACATCTTCTCTTTACTTAACTAGAGAATACAGAACAATGAAGGTTAAGCCATGTAGTACCTTCTGTGGAGGGAAGCAGATTTATTCATACAAGATCCTCCAACAACAACAACAACAACAACATCATTATCATCACTGGAGCTAAACTGCTGAAATAAACAAAATGTTAGATGAATAGAAGGAAAAGTATTGAAACTTTAGCCTCTGGCTTACCAGTTCCAATCTGATCTATGTAAAAAGAAGCTGAAAGCCACCACTTTCAGATGTTAAGGGGACTACATGAAATTGGCATGTGGAATTCAGTTCAGGTGACAGACAGGTCCATCTTACAAAAGCAGTGAAGGGAACAATAATTGCTTTCCCTTGCTTTTGACAATTTCATGGTGAAAAGCCCAACCCAGTGACACTGACAGCCTCATAGACCTCCAAGAAGCCACTCAATCAGGTACAATGAGTGCAGGGATACAGGGACTTTTCCATAGATCATACTTGTGACATAACTGCTAATCAAGCTAACAGAAATCATCATTATCCTTTTCACAGTTATCATCAGCACTAAATTCAGTTAAAATACAAAGCAAGAATATAACATCAAAACAATAAAACAAATCCACAGGAAAAAAACAAACAAGCAAACCCACAAATGAAAAAAAACCAACTCAAACCAAAATCCCAACATCTCCTCAAACTTTTCCATTAATATTGTCTCTAAAAAACCCACTGGCATCTGATAATGATCTGTGAACATGGAAAAAATGCCAGTAAGTAATTATTTCTGAGAAAGGTTCATATGGTTTGGTTTCTGCTATTACTTTGACTATTACGTCATTAATTATTTGTGAGCAAGTTTAGTTCAGAACTGCATATTCACATGCCTTGCAGCTTGAACAGTTTGATGCCTGCTGCAATCCCCCACTTCCTGGCTGTACTGAGCAATCAAGCTGTCCAGCTGTTCTGTGGTGCCGAAATAGAGATTCAGTAAGGAGGTGATGGCATCAGATTTGATTTGTTAGTTTGTAGTGTGGTTTCTAGAACCCATGAATCCTTCTCATTAAATAACCATCCATCGTGTTGGAGATGATTAACTTCTGAAGTCAGAATTAAATCAGCATTGAATCTGCACTGCTATTAGTACAGTTAATTTTCTGTTTGATGGCTGATATGCCAGGTGTACATTGTTCAGTGTAACTTGAAAAGTGAAAAAAATAATTGCGTGCACATGCTCTTTTTATTTCAATAACACACTGAATCCAATTTTAAAGAGTGGGTGAGAGCAGTGGGAGTTATAATGGTATTGACCTTCCCCTCTGTGGAGGATGCTAATGCTGCAAAACAATCAATATACTAAGAAGACAACCAAAAAAAATGAGGCCACATTTTTGCTTTTCCTCCTTTAAGATTTTTATACTGATGATGTGCCAGGAAACTCATTTTACATTAGACCAGTAATTTTTTCCATACAAAGAAGTGTTATAGTAGCAGCTGACGATCCATCGGAGTTAAGAGAGCCTTCTTGAGAAGGAATTGAAATGAAAGAGGTTGCAGAATGGAGAATTTAACTTTTTTCATGCATAAAATAAAATTCCCAAAACAATAGTTCCTTGTCACAAAAACATAACTAGATCAAACAGCAATTCTCTCCATCTTCCATTGAAACCACAGAAACCTATAGGCTGTTTCTAAAGGAGGAAAAAATCCACCAGCTTGCCAGCTGAACATTCCTTTTTCTGCTGTTGCCGGTGTTTTCTGGGCAGAGTACAAGGTTTATCCTTTTGTTCATTAGGCAACAGGGTCTCTGCTGGACATATAGTCAGAGCCAAAGTATTCATGGTCAGGATTTAGAAAAGCAGCTTTTGCACAAGAACTAGGAGATGGCAACTATATCGCAAATTCTTCTTCTAAGAAAAATACTAAAGAAGCTGGACTTTTATTAATGCTTCAGTGTTGGGCACAGCTCTGTTTCAACTCTTTTGTAGCATCTAACCTTAGGCCACTTCTCTTTTATCCCTCTGCCTACAGAGTGCAAAACAGGTTGAAAGACAGAACCGGCAGAGGTGTGAAAGAGAGAGAGCTGAGGAAGGGGTCATGTCACTGGCGTGCACCTTCGCAGCAGCAGCCTGCACGGTTATGAGAACAGCCTGCCCAGATGTCTGACCCCTGGATGAGTGTCACCCACTGAGAGACAGCTTTGTCCTTGTGCCAACAAGCATCAGAAGGCTAAGCAAATCCAACCTATCTGCAACACGGAATTGCCATCATGAGGGAAATGGACATCTTACAGAGGGGCCATTAGCCTTCCTGGAATTCAAAGGTACTGTTGGTCTACAAAAGAATAATTATACAAGTAAAAATACTTGTAGAACACAACCACAGGAGCCAGTTGATAGGGCAGCAAGCACCAGTGCAAGCCATTAAATTCTGTTTGGGTAGGTGAGTTTTTGTCATGATGGTCCTTTATTAATTCATTATTTAACCACTTAGAACTTACAAGCTATACACGTCTTTGCATACTTAACCACACAATCGTTTTAGCTACTCCTTCCTCCTTCTACATGTTAAATTTGTCAGACCGGGCACTGGTAAATTGTCGGGAGTAAGTCTTACTTAACAAGGCAATTAGCCCAACAATTAGTACATATACAGGATCTCTCCTCTCAACCTCTTCTAAAAGCCAAAATCAGATTAAATACTTTTCCTGAAAGCAAAACCAGCCATACAGAGCCATACAGCAAATGAACCGACTGAACTAAATAAATTGAAATACCTCTCAAAACCAGTTTGGCATCCACACACCAAATATTCAGTAGCATTTACTTGGTTTTTATTATAGTCCTCTGCCATGCCATTGTTGTTATTTTACTGTACAGTTGTAGGCAGCTCATTTTCACCATCAGGGACTCATTAAAACTCAGCAATTTGATGCTTAATGACTTGTTAACCCTGAGTAAATATATTAAAATAATAGTGTGATAAATTCAAATTGAATTGCATTTTGCTTGGTTTCTCTTTTTTTTCTTTCTTTTCTTTTTTTTTTTTTTAGTTTTTTGTCCAATAACATCTTCTGTAGCAAGAGAAAGTTTCATTTAAGAAGGAATTTTTGCTAAAATATCTTCCAATATTTTTGCTAAAATTGTTAACGCTTACTTTTCAACTCAAAATCAACCTATGGTTCACACTCTTACATTTTGTGTTATTTCCTTCTGGTTTATATAGTTTCTTCAGCTATGGTGTTAGCTCTGACATGGAAGACATTTGGTCTCTTCTCAAAAATGTCTTTCAAATACCTGCGTAATACTCTTCCCTTTCTTCCATGTTCACCCCATTACAAATTCAGGTTTAAAAAAATCCGCTCTTGTTCTTTTTCAGGGTTTGGATTTATAAGCAAACTCGTGAAATAAAAACATCAACACCCAGACTGTTGTACTTGGATTTTTCTACACCCAAGGACTGATGAGTCTCAAGTTTTCCTATACCCCTCCCTTTTCATTTATGCCCTAACAAGAGGCAGTTACTGAGTTCTAGCTGGTTCAAATCAACAGGACAACAGAAGAAGAAAAATAAACATCTGCTGGACATCTGCAAGTCTTAGTCTTCATCCACCAGGTAAATTAAGTGTCTGAAGGTTTAAAAGGAGCTGTTTGATGTTGTATTTCAGCTTGCTACAAAGCTTTAACAGCCAACTCAAAACTATCTGTGGACAAGCAGAAATGACATGCATGGTGTTCTACACCATCAGTTTTCAGGCACTGTCTGCAGGCACAGAGGTGAAAGAAAGCAGACCTCCAAATTATATTCTTCTAATGACCACCTCACTTCTTGCTCTGCACTGCACTCTTCTCCTGAGTTATGCTGCTCTTCTCTCAGGAATTACCACTAAATAACAGAAGTTTATTTTATTTTATGCACTAGAACTATCCATGCTTGACAAAGTACAGCTGGTGTGCTACACATTTGTGGGAAGCAGCTTCCAGAGTTGATAATGAAAAGATGTCTGCTAAACATTACAGTGCTGGGTTTTTTTACGATATCTCTACTGAACTTACTGAAAAAACTGGTGTTGAAATCATTAATTCAGAAACAACATGACTGCAACAGAACAGGCCAGATTTTATTTTTCTTGTACATTGTACAAGTTCTGGATATGACGTCAGCTAAGGAAAATGCTGGGGATTCTGACCCAAGATCAATCTGGATTGTTAATAATATCATCAACTGGGTCTTCAGCTCTTAAAGGAAATAAATGCTGTAAAAGTAAGTTGCAAGAAAATGTTAGGGATGACAGGCTGAAATGTAAAATCAAACTTTACAGGCAAACTAAAGAGTGCATATATACTCAACTATTTTTATTCCTTTATTTGGCCTATTAGATTTTCAAATTTACAGACGCCATTACTGATTTTTAAAAGATTTTTTGCTTATTTTTATGTAATTCTGGCATCTGCACCTAACAAGTTCATATACTCAATAAGAAAAAGCAAAGGGAACACAGATGCAGATGGTCTTGAGTGGAAGAGCTTGAGTAAGATTTGTGATGGCTTTCCCCCTGCCATGGTTTTACTTGGCAGATTTCACATATGAGAAAGACAAAAAATGTCACTAAACAAAAGCAGAAAGATGCTTTCTCAGAGTCCAAGTGCAGTGTTTAATTTAGTGGCTGCGTGTTGTTCAAAAAAACTTTCCACAAAATAAATGAACTTTATGAGTAACTGAAGAGGGTCTCTTTTGGATCTCTAGTCAACCATGGATTGACTCAGTCAAGTTTTATACTTTGACACTGTGTATATTTTAATTTGAGAATATGGCTTTGATTTAATATTGAGAGACAACTCAAAGTTTCATAGAGTCTTACAGGAGTGCTGTTCCTTGGCTAGACCAAAGCAACTGCTGAGTTCAGGAAAAGAATACCAATTTAAGTTATCCCATATAATTAAGAGAAATACATACTGCATAGTCAAGCTGGATTTTGGTGTAATATGGCAAGACTAATATCACAGTTTTTGGAAAGAACTCATAGTGATCTGAACAATCTGACCAACCAAGGCTGCAGCTTTACTTCTGTACAAAGCTGAGCTGAGAAATACTGCTTCAGTTGATTTAAAAAACTGCTGCTAGGGAATTCAGGTATTTACATTCAGGGTTTTGACTGTTTGCTTTTTTAAATTCCTTATGGACAGTTTCACAAATAAAATCCTGAAAAGACTTGCTATTTTAATTGTGGGTTGTCCTAGCAAAAGTAAAACTGAGAGGATGCTTACAAATGACAGCTAATTGATATGCACCCTTCTCCAGAGTGAAAAATAGATATTGAGAGTTCCTTCACTATTGTGGTAAATAATCAAATGGAGATATGGTTATAAGAAGGGAATACAGCATCATACCCTAAGCCAACATTTCTGACCCATGGTACCATTCCCTCAGAATCAGACTCTTTTTTGAGAACTGGTGCATAAATGAGCAAGCAAGGGATCGTCCCACTGTGGCAGGTCCTTGCAGTGAAGACAACAAAAATACACTCTCTTTTCCTTAAATAGTGTGCCAAATAGACAAATCAATGAAATGCAGTCTCGTCAAACTTGGCTGGGGTGGCACAGTCTGTATGACAGAGTATTGGCTGACCCAGACTCATTCAATACAATGTGATGAGAAATTTGTGCTGACACAGAGATGAAGCAGAGAAAAGAGCACAGAAATTTGCAGTTTCTAATAGAAAACACACATCTTTCCACTGTTATTTTCATCTAGGGAAGCTTGCTAATCATACAAGAGGTTAAGGCATGTTCTACATTTCTCTTACAAACAGGAGGGCCTTTATTTCATCCTTATATATCAGAAATAATGAAGAAGCCTAAAATCAATTTTTATCATTACAAAGCCAGCTTAACTCTGAAGACTTTGTTTACCTCCTTCTTCTGAGGTCATTCCTTTTGTTGAAGAAGAAGGATTAGCCTATTTCTTTACTCTGTCATAAAAAGTAAGTCTGTACTTTTTTGTTTCATTCTCTACAATCAGATTTAATATGTGATACTAAGTAAGGTATAGATTGACAAAATATCATTTTTTAATGGGCTAAAACCCATGCAACTCCTATTGATTCCTTTATTAAACAGATTTAGGCCAGTACTACCTCATCAGTATTTAACAATGTTACTCACAGAAAAAGAACCCAGGATTGCAGAGAGAACAATGTTTACATCTTATACAGGAAGCTAAATCCAGTAACAAAAAAACCAACAAACCAACCTACCAAACCCCGTCCCCCCACAAGCTGCCCCCAAAACCCCACACCAAACCAAAAACCACAAAACTCACAAAACCAACCAAACAAAAACCAAACCAAACAGACTCTCCACCAAAGGAAAAAGAGGTGACAGCAGCAAGTTTTGCTTGCATTTTTAACTTGCATATTCTTGTGAACAAGGTATGAAAAAAAATATCATAGGCATTTACTTCATCATCATTCATTTATTATAACTCACTCACAGTGCAAGGTTGTCTCACTTCTACTAGTATCTTAGCTGATCTATTACTAAGACAATACAGTTCTGCCAGTAAAGACATGAAGTTTATGAAGCAATTTTCTGAGGAAGCACTTGAAAAGCCTCAAGTGAAATAGATGACAGAAATTCAGAACACTTTAATTACTTAGTGCATTTACTGATGCTTTGTCCTGTTTTATTTTGTAGTATTCAAATAATTAGCAGTACAAATGGAAGTGGCAAAAATCCCAAATCTATAGCACAAACACAAGAAATCACGCATTTAGGCTTTTGCACTCCTCAGTTTGCTGAATCTCAGCAGCAGGAAGTTTCTCCTCTTAAGCACTACCTTAATTTTCCTTGGTTTTTTTGCTATCCTTTCCTCCTTTTTATAGCCTTTTCTTCCCCCTACCAATTCTTTTCCTTTCTTGGTCATTACACTCAGAATGGTTTTCTAGAGAGGAGAGTGGATGAATTCACATCTCCAGCGGAGTTTTATTTGCAAGACTGAAATTAAGGGTATTGCAGTATTATTTTCAATATTTCAAGGATGCATTAAGTTTTGGTTTTGCCTAAAATTTTTTCCAAATTCACTTTTGGATATTAAGAAATTAGAATGATAAGGAATTGATTTCTGAGCAGCCAACCTTCTCCACCTAGCTTGCTTCTTCTGTAATACTGGTGGTGGAATGTTGCTACAGCAGGCAAATAAGAATTAAATGCCCAAAAAGTTAGAGTATAAGTAAAAAGTAACTCTCTAATGACAACAACACTATTTGGGCATCCATCTATTTTTCCAGGTAATTGACTTCCTCTTTACGGTACCTTCAGAGACTTGTGACGGACTTCTTACAGTACTACCAGCACTACAAAGATGTAACCAGCTCAATCCTCTCATTTTACACCCATCATCACTGAGAGAGCAGCTGTCTCTCTCCAAAGACAAACAGCCAGTAAGTTCAAGGAGGGCCATGCAACAAACAGAGCGACTGCCAGAACAGTTTATGGGCAAAGTCAAGTTCAAAGGAAAGCAAGTGCAGGGAAATCAGCATTTTGAGACTGACTGGCCGGCTGAGGTGGGGAAGCCAGGCTGTGGTATTGTTTTCACCAAGCACTGCATTTTCTCCCAAAAAAGTTTTCACCTACCTTTTTCATTTTTAAAAGGATGGAGAGGAATTGGGGGTTTTTGAAGGTGAAAAGCTTTTCTCAGACAAATTACAGCTGGAAAGGGCTAGCTATAAAAAGTCACAGGGCATATAAGCAATATGGCAATACTACAGATGGATGCTGCAACTTATTTGCAGCATCTTTTGGTTTTCATCTCAGTCTTCCTCTCCAACATTGCCCATACAGCTTTTATCCACTTAATACTCATTGTTATTTCTTCCATTGCAAGGTTACCTCACCCTTACTATATTGCTGCATTGCAATGCTCCTGTCTGAGCTTGCTATAAGGCTCTGACAATGCACGTGAGTCCTGACCTGCCTGTGAGTAGTTGATAATTCCAGCCTTAATTCTATCAAACCATTCTGCTGTTTCAAACTTTCCTGCTACCTTAGCCTTGCACCATCCTTGCTGTTGCATCCCTGCCCAGTGTCTAGCCCTGGACACAAAACTCACCTTAGTCTTAAGTTCCACCACTACTTTTGTTTGAACATCAAAATAACTTTTTTTCTAGTAAGGTGCACTCCTCCTTGATCCCTAGATCAAGACTTTCCAACTCAATTCCCTGAAGTTTAAATACCCTATGGAAGTTCACATTCCATATCCATTTACCTTCAGGCCTTGACTGCTGCTGCCAAGGTGGGAAGTCCATTGCATGCTCTGAGGTTACTAGTCCCCCCCCAGACTCCCTACCTTCCAAGTACAAGAAATGTCTCACTGTAATTCACAAACACAAAACCCACATTAAAGGAAAAAAAAAGTTGGACTTCTTGCATTCCTCTGATCCTATCTGCCCTCCCACATATGCACAGCACAGGGACCACTACAGGTTCTGCTTTCTGAATAGGTGATGCCAGTGAATACGTATGGATGTTGAATATGTATGGATGCATCTATTTCTCACAATCCTAAGCACATGTAAGGGTGAATTAGACAAAACACAGGTTATTTTCAGACGAAATTATCTTGTTTTTAAATTGCACTGAAGGAGTGTGCAAAGAGAACAGTCAAAGATTTGTTATCTAGAAGCAGAAAGTTAATTTGTGTGATAAACAAATATAAAAATTTTTGATGAATGAGGAAATAGAAGAATTGGTCAGCACCTTTGAAAATCAGCTGTCTTCTGCATAAAATGGGAAAATTACTGATGCACCAAGCACATAGCTATGTAGTTTTGTTCATGAATGATTACAACACTTTTTCAAATCATTACTTCAAAAAATGCTTGAGACCTAGAAATTCTAAGAGCTTGCCCACTACCTAAATGACCCAGCATACTAACCAACCCAGTAGCTCTGCCAGAGGTCAAAACAAGCTCTTTCCTGGTAGATCAGCTAAAACACGAAATGCTTCTACGGAAACTATTTCAAGTCCTTGACTGAACATGTGTTGTTCTTGATTGCTCTCTGGCTGGGGACACACCAGACAAAAATTTGTTATGACCTACATCCTGATCAGAAAAAGATGAGTATGTAGTAAGGTTAT
Organism: Struthidea cinerea; assembly: GCA_013397865.1. Taxonomy (NCBI): domain Eukaryota; kingdom Metazoa; phylum Chordata; class Aves; order Passeriformes; family Corcoracidae; genus Struthidea; species Struthidea cinerea. Next base: position 2,078,200 of record VZTI01005483.1, read on the forward strand.
ACATAAGAAAATATTTTCTTTTTCATTTAGTTGTGTTGGTGGCCTGGAGCCTCTGCCTCATTGCAATTTTGGAGAATATTCACTGTGGAAAGGAACAAAATCCAAATAAAGGAAGAGTTCATTTCTCCTGCCATCAAGGGACCTCAGAAGATCCTGAGAAGTGTCTATTCTAGTCAGACCATCCATGGTCACAATGCCACGGAATAGGATATAAATGGGCTGCCTACATGGGAAATGACTATTCATTTTCCAAGTATCTTCAGAGCCTTTGTCAGGTAGCTGTTTTCATATTTACAGATTGTTCCTCTTTGTGTCAGTAAGTCCACATACATTACCCTGCACCATATGCTCATCTCTTTATGGCTGCCTGTATTTCTTTGTATATTTTCCCATTTTTGAAAAATCTGATCGTATGTCTAGAGCAGCCCTACAAGTAATATCTTTCCCATGTAACCACTGCTTATAAGCTTTTAAATAAATTTGTTTGAATAACTCTACAGAAATTTTGAGAAAAGTGAGTTTTTAAATTAACGACACCTTTCTCTTTCCTTCCCTTTCCGCCTTTGGTCCAGATCAATTGGTATAAGGTAATGCCAGAGTGGAACAAATCTTTTTCCAACATTCTCAAATCCTTTATGCCTTTGCTCTTTTCCTTAAAACTGTCCAGAACAGAAAAAAAACTGGTTTTGCACTGTTTCCTGCTGTGTAGGTTTCTTCCTCCTCCTTCTTTCTGTGAAGAAAGGTAAGTCCATTGAAAAAAGAAAAGAAGAATGAAAAAAGGCAGCTTTTCTGACTGATCTATTCCCCAGTAGGCAGTCTGAATCACATCTTCCTACTTGGACTGTGAGTGGGTGATTGATTGAAAACACTTGTTAGTGACTGCAAATGGGAAGTCAGTCTTCCCCAGTTTTGAATAGTCAAGAAGTAGGAATTTTTTCCAAAGGAATTTATTCAAATTTTGTGCAGCTGGATACGACTGCCAGGAATGGGACTCAGAGGTGCTTTGAGGGCAGAAAAGACCAAGGAGGATAACACCTTTCTAGATGATGGAGAGAGACATGCAAAGTCCTGAAAAGATCAGCACCCGTCATCTCCCATCTTCCAGCCTAGCACTGACATTTTCTTTTCATATGTTTAGGAACATCCTCTCTCACTACCTTCGATTCATTGCCCTAGCCTGAAGTGTAGTGCCTCTGTGCATTGCTAATATGCTACCACATCTGGTTTTGGCGATGACCAAATTGTACAGCTGGGTGAGATGACTCATGTTGATACAAAATCTTGATGTTCTTTCTGAATCCATCAGGATGACAGGATCGTATGAATAATGCTGTTAGGAGAGTATCAGTAACATGTTTGTCAGCATAAGAACCCTTGAAACTCTGGGCTTGGCTGCAGCACTTAGAGCAGTGGAAAAACAAAGATTTCTCTGGGAACTCTGTAGGAGCTGGGAGCTGCTACGTGTCACAGTGTTCAGGTACCTCTGGGATTAGTAGATGATTACCTGACTATGACCAGGTGACAGACTCCAACCTGTGTTATGGAGTTCCAAATCCCAAGGCAACAAGCCTTGAACTTTTGATTTCCTGAGCGGAAGCAATCCTTGTTCCAATCTGACCTACTTTACCTGTAAATAAACCACAGGGACAGATACGACTGATCAGCTACAGATTGCTTTTTGCTGCAATGAAGTCCCAGTGAGGTCTTGGGGACCTGAATGCCATACAATGATGGCACAGTGGTGTTCAACAGAAATACCACAGAGGATTGCCTAAATGGAAGAGAACACTCAGCCTAGTGAGGAAGTGACAAAGGATTACCAGTCAGGAGATACCTAGAGCAGACCTCCAGGGCAACCTGATTAGCCTGACTTTAACCCCCGTGCCTGGCCCCAAAGCAACAACAGCAGATGAAAACACTGAAACCTCTTTATGATCTACTTCAAAAAGTGATTAGCAAAAAGCAGCAGGAAGGATCCCAGTGTGTCATTTTGAGCCCGCAAAGGGCAACAGACAGGATTCCATCATAAAAAATAATTTCTACTTCCCCTACAAATGATGTGACACAGGGGACATATGCCTTATTGAGCAGCTTCAATATGGGAAGGAGCAACTTATGAAAACCTGGTAGAGATGGAAGGAACTGTGCAGAAACTCTTTAAAGGAGTAATTTCAAAGATTTTTAATCAGTACAAGTGGAGAAAAACAGAAAGCAGGGAGAAATTCTATAATATTTGTGATATCCAGGATCAATGGCTAAAGACAGGGAAGGAAAGTGCCTGTCACCCAAATGCTTTGAATTTGTCAACCAGAATTCAAGCTGATCCTGGATATAGACTTTTTGCTTATGTTTAAGATGACTGCACTTGCCTTCAAATTCCTGGTCTCTGCTTTGAGCAGAAAAAAAGGCAGCATTAGAGACAAGTAGTAATTAGAAAGTAATAGAGGGAAGAATTTACTATTCCGTTTCTGGTTTTTCTTTCACTTGCCTATAACCTAGTCCTCACTCTTCCCTGCCAAAGCCAGTGCCCTTTTTTAAGAATGAGCTGAAGGAATAAATCTGTGATTTGCTGTAACTGTATATTTATGTCAGCTTCTTAATCTTTCATTGCAAGATGAGCTTACCACGAGTGAGAAATTTTTACAAAGTTTCGTGAGACGTTTTATCGTGATGAGGTAGTATTTTCTGTAGCCATTTACACTGTGGAACACTGAGGAATACAAGACATCTTGGATGGCCTACTGTATGACCTTCAGCCCTGGTTCTATTCTCAGCTGAAGAAGAGAACTCGAGTCTGGACTACAAGTAACTTCACTGAATAACGTGATGATAAGCCAGAATATTTAGGACCATTAACATTTTATTATCAACATATTAGGGGCAGCTGACGATCTTTGCCTGTATTTAATATTCTTCAGTTTTCACTATCTCAAACTCATCAATTTTCACAGCAGTCAGATACCTGCACTCTGACAATCCATCAGCTTATTTAAATACTGAAGCATGAGAGGCCTCTTATAAGGTTAGAAATCCAGGTCTGTAACTTTAAAAAATATTCTTGACCATGTGGACATTGGAATTTCATCATAGAACACTCAGTGACTGCAAGGCAAAGCAGAATTAACATACATCAAGATAAAAAATGAAATATGCTTGCTTATGAAACTTTTTGGATTTTGTAGTTCTATTTTTCATTGTCTTGGTTTTTATTTCTTGGGTGGGAGTGGGAGCTACAGTTGTTATTAGCTATAACTTTTGAGACTTCTCATTTGAGTCATTTTGGAATGGTAGATCATTGAACGGTGACACTTTCCCCTCAGACCTGAACACAGTACAGTGGAAATTGTGTTCTTTCTTCACTGTGCTTACAGTTACATAAAATCTTTATTTATGTTGGTTTAAGAAGCAGGAGAATTAGCTCTAAGACACCCAATGATCTCCATGTAAATCTGAATGCATTCAATTTTAATGAAAATCTTCTAGATGTTCTATTTAAAACAGGGTAACAGCAAAAACCAAAGTCTAACTCTTCGGTCAAGGATACAGGGATTGCAAAGGATAAGCACCTGCTCAGCTTGAGACATACGCAAATGTAGTCCAGAGTGACAAATGTTACATGGTTTATTTCATTATGCAACTCTTTCTTCCCTCCCAATGCTTTGAAAACACTATGGCTAGCTGAAAAATACCACAGGCACAGCCAGTGACACAGCTCCTGTGATAGCTCTAATGTCTCCCTGAAATGCTTTTCATTCTAAATTGTGGCTCAAATGTTAAACTCCCATTAAAAGGGAAGAAAAAAACCACAATTTTAACTCTTTGCTTTGGAAGGAAACAGCTGTCACAATACAACCAGATCATGTGACGGTGTCCTGTTAACCCAATTTTACAGAAACCTCTCGGCAGCCAGACAATAGCAACCTCTAATATGTAATTCAGCCACCATCTGTGCCATTACTGTCAATTATGGATACTTTAAATGTGAAAATTACAAAAGAGAAATTAAACTAAAGAAAACCAAATAAAACCAATCAAACAAAAAATAAAGGGCAAGAAAGCAATACCATTAAATGGAACCCCCCAACATTTACGCAGCACTGCTACACAGTTAGAAAGAGAGAGAGATTGTGGCTGGGGGTTTGTGAACATTTTTCTAAAGTGTTATTTAATACTAGTCTGCACTTCAAGTATGGCAATCTAACTTCCCCTACAGAACAAGTCTTTTAGTTTTCAAGGTATAGCAATTTCTACCCATGCTTAGAGAAAGAGTGGGTGTTGTGAAAATCAGAAACCACTGCACAACAGAAGGTCTTATGTTCCACCTAAATATTTAGCTAGCAAAAGGAAGGCTAAAGAGCTGTGCTTTTCCTATCCATAAATTTCCCTAGAATGAAGAGAGGTGCGAGAGAGGAAGAAAAGTTAAACTAGAGGGATAACACTGGCCCCAAAAGAAATGGCAGTACATGGGCTAGAAGCACACCATGGGACGCCAATTAGAAACTGTGCCTCCTCAGTACAGGATTCGGGTTCCGTAACAACTTTTCAATAACACGGTAAAAGAAAAACATCCAATGAGTTGAGACAAAATATTATTATTATCAAAAGGAATTAAATGATACAGCTACTTCTAGTAGCAATAGTTTGGGATTAGTGACCCATGGGTCTTTTGCAGCCCCAAGGCCTGCATTGTAAAGGAAGGAAATTAAGCTATGTCAGTAAGAGAAATCACTTAGACCACCACCTAGATCACAGTGACAACGTTGTGCTTCCTGCAGTGCTGATGTGCCTTCCTGCAGCCTTGCTGAGCACTCAGGCAAGGAGCTCCCACCTGAAACAGGACAGGACCAGCCTCAGTGATAACACCAGGATCCATTCCTGTGAGCTAATACAGATGTCAGGGAACTAACTGGGAAGATTTACTGGAAAATGAAAAACAGATACTATGCTCTGCCATTTATTTGCTATGAGAACTTGTCAGCTGTCCTGGAAAGGTATAATCTTCCTAGACAACCCAAAGTAACAGCAGTCTGACAATACAGTTTCCTTGTCAGAATAATCGTTATCATGCTATTACATAGCAGGCCCTGTGAACCCTGCCGTCTTTTTAATGGTGGCAGCTCAAAATCTTGCTGTGGGAAACAAACCCATTCTCTCACTCCCACCCATGCTAAATGCCATTAAAAGCCAACATACCCCTATTAATATCACTCCACTTGTACATTACATATGATGCTTATGTTTAAATAACACCCTCAGATACAGTATGAGCAATCTGAACTTTCTGACGAGACTGAAAACTGGCTGCAGATTTTAGGTTTTTCATGTAATGACTTGTTTTCCTCAGTCTTTGCTGTATATAACATATCTGGGAGATGAGCTTTCAAGTTTCTAGTTTAGTTTAGCAAAAATTACCATTACAAGCCTTAATACGTTATCTTCCTGGAACAAAATCTTCTCCCAAGCACACAAATGTCTGCTTTGTGTAGAAAATCCCACTAAATACATTTGAGACTGTAAGGAAAGACGAAAGAACATCAGGACATATACGAGTGTGGCACAGCAGGACCAGCAAGACTGGGGGACAGCACGAACATTCTAAGAACAGGATTCTGAAACTGTTTGGTTTCCTGGTTTCAAAGGTGCTGGAGAAACCACAAATATATAGAAACTGTATATCTCCCATGATACTTCACTTACATGAAACCCATCACCTGTTTATGCCACATGCTTCCATTCCAAGTTAATTTAAAAAAACCCCAACGAAACAACAACTAAAAAAAAATCAGTAGTTGCAGAGGCATCCAGCTTACATCCCTCCTCCCCTATAAGCTATGGAATTTTTCCCACCTAAAAGATTTCAGCTCAGTTTTGGTCCAGGCTGGATACTATGTTCAAACCAAACCATAGCAGAAGTGCCTGATAAACAGCTGGCTTTCTAGACTTGCAAATATGTTTACACTCCTGCAACTTATCTGTGGCATGTATGCAAATGAAATAGTGCAATGAAACATAGAAACACTCTGGTCTCAATTAGTCTTTCATATAGCAAAGCACTTTTAGTCCATCCACTCACATCAGAGTGTGCATTACCTCACAAGGAGCACAGAGCCAGGTTCACTTCTAGCAGTTGTCTACAATAGAGGAAGGGAATACTGTAGGAAGCAGCTTTGGTTGGAGAATTACATCTCAAAGTCTATTCAAGTCAATGCATGAACACCACAATATGACACTTCCCATGCTGTACAGTACGTGCCTTTAACACCAAACTTTAATTTGTAAAACCTTTGCTTTCATCAAAAATAAACCTTGCAAATAGTGGGTAGTTCCAAATCCCATGACTTCTGTGGAGTCCAAGAATATCCTAGGAGAAGACTGTGTCAAAAGAACACCCGTTACAGCATTTGCTACTAAATTACATCCCAAACTTGAGAATAATAGTCCCTATTATGTAAGGCTTATAATTCAACTTTTCATTTGACATATCCTTTGTGCACCGTGGAACCAAACAGGCTGCCTTTTCTGAATGGAACAACAGTTCTCATTTCATATGTCTCATTGAAGCAACACCTCTATAGAGCAGATGGAGCTCCTTTGCACTATACTCTATGAAAAGAAGTGTCATTTAAACATGAGGCCTTTATATCAACTGCAAATGGAAAAATAACCAGCATGGCTTTCTGATCCTGGCAGAATCTGACTGCCTGTTTCTATTTGTATGCTTTCACAGATGAAAGTCTGAGGAAGAATAAACGAGGATAATTTTTAAAAAGCTAAAAACCAATACTTATCCCCCCAATTTCTCTTCTTTCCCTTGACATTAGCTGGAAGATAGTGATGGGCTCTGTGCATGCATACGTGTGCATACAGACCACTTGCACAACCATAGAAGAAAACCTCATTTCATCAGTACAGCTAGATGCACAGAACTCAAGAAGCAAACTATACCTGTACATAATCCCATATTACTCTCAACAACTCCAGCAGTGTTTATTGGACATCTGCCCTGGCAGCACAACAGTGCAACATTTACTGTCCCACACTCTCTCTACTGCACAATTCAACAAGAAACTAACACACTACTTAAGCAATTGGGTATTGTCTGGCTGCTGCACAATGCCATCTGGGTTACAGGTTTTTTTATTCACCAAGCTATGAAGTCAGCATGACACAGAGCTATTTTGGAGGATGGCTACTGCACACGGGCCACAATTTGAAGCCATTTTCTTCCACTGATAGAAAAGAGAAAAGCGTTAAAGTAATGCAGTTTCTTTGTAGAATTGACTTTAGCTACCTAAATCTAAATGACTATAGTATGCCCTCCAGTTCAAGAGAAGAAAGGGGAGGAGAAAGGGATCAGTAAATTATTATGTTACCATGCACATGGCAGCTGTACAAAAGTCCTGTGTAATAAGAATGAGGCACTTTTTAGGTTCTCGATGGTAGAAAAGCATAGTACCGACAGCTGGTGTAATACCAAGAACAGTCTTCTGCCTCTCTGCTCTGAAGAAAATAAGGAATACACATACTTTAAGTCAAAACATAACCTCATTCTCACAAAAAAAAGGAGTTAAACATATACATTGAACAAGTTATCCCTATTCCAACAGAAGGAAGCACCCACCAAAATAGACTTTTTCTTCCACACAAACCACCCAGACAGCTATCGAGAAACAGAGCTGAATTGACAAGCATACTGCGATCCATAAGTTTCTAATGCCAGCTGACTTTCAAGGAAATATCCTGGGATAGCCACAGGTCAGTGTGTCCCTTACCCTCCTTGAGGAGTATGTGTGGTGGTGCCCAGCCTGGGCAGGTTCTGCAACTGCATCAACCATAAATGGGCCATTGGACTGCCTCTGTAGATATGCATGATTTGAGAAAAGGTGATTGCTGAATTGGATGAACCAAGGAATAGACTAAACTTTCAAGCAAAGCTTGAAAAATGTCCTGCTTTTTCTTAACAGAAATCAGTATTTCCTATATTAGGACAGAGTTGGAGATCGAAGTCTGCAGAAAGGTTTGTCAGAGCCAGATACCCCAAGTTTACGTGCTAGTATGTCCATGGAGAGGAGAAAAAGGAGCATGTAAAGGATTAGACAGATCAAATCCAAATTAGATTACACTGACAGCTTCCTGAGGAAATACACTCTGGTGAGATTTCTAGGCCATCAATCTCTTACAGGTTCTTATATGAGAACTCTTAAAAGAGGTTCATATCAGGCTCAGTACTCCAAAGCTGTCTCAGCTGTCACTGTTACAGGAAGATGGGTTGCAGTAATAAATCAGCCAGGGAGGACAAGCTGCTTTTGGCTACCACACAGCTATGCTGGGACTGTGATCTTTCCTCTCCAGCAGCTGTGTCACCTTTCCTGCACCATGCAACACCCATCTCCACATAAGAAAACCTGTCTTAGCTCTCACTGTGCCAAACATTACCAAGATCACTGACACAAGTGACCTTTTCATTTCAATGACATAGGCAACACTGCTCAACAGACATCTACAATTGACTTTTTTGTCTGTGTGTACATGAGCACCTATATTCACCAACATTTTAGAGAGGCACAAGTGTCTATTAAGAAGAACTGGTTTAGGTCTAATGATCAGAGAGGGTAACACTCAGCCTCCCAGGCCATTTTACTATGTCTCAGAAGTGGGCAGCTTGTAACAAGTGCATCACATCCTGCAGAGGATGTAACCAGGGCAATTGTTTATTCCATTACTCTTTTCTTTCCCTTATGGTGGGGTCTCTGCTGAAGAAGAGGCTTTTGTCAGCAGGGGAGCAATTCATAGCGTGACTTTGTCACACCTCACAGCCAGGTATCCTTTACTTTTCTCGCTGCTACAGGCAGCTCAGACCCCACACTCATTTTCCCTAAACATACCAGATTTCATCTCTTTTCCTCCTAATACTCCTCTCCACATTGCACATTCCTTTTCTTGTTTTATTTAAAACTTGTAAAGCTGTTATTCAGCAGCTGGGAGAAAAGAGATTTGATGAGACTCATCTATTGCTGAGGCCATGCTGACCTGGATCTTTCACTTTTCTCTTTCTCTCCCCAGTGAGCTGCAGTAATAAGAGCTCAGTAGCTCTAAAAGCAATCGATACAGAGATGACGTGGGCAATTACCAGCCTGGACAACTCAAAGGACTTCCAGTAAATAAATAAAGAAAAGACAAGTAAGTTTTCTGAAGCCAAACAATTTCACCAGAAGCCTTTGTTGAGGTGGAAATCCACAAGGGGTGGTAGTGGTGGTGGTGAAATAAATCAATGTCCAAGGCAGATGAGGAAGACTGCAAGGAGGGCACGAGAGGTAGCATGCAAGCTGGCACAACAGAAACTTAAGGATCCGAAGACATGAGAACCAAGCCTGAGTTTGTTCCAGCAACCTGTCTGCACCATTATGACTCCACCGACTACAGCGATAGAGTGGAATGCCATCATTGACTTGCTATGCTTACAAACTCACAGTCATACAAAGGTGTACCTTGAGGACATATTAAGACAGACATTCCATTTCTCCTCTCCATTTCAACCCCCACCCAGCAAGCCTGCAGCATCACAGCATGCAGCTTGTACCCCAATACTTCCTTTTTCCTGGGGCCAAGACTAAGTCCATTTCCCTGTGGAATGCTGAGAGGGAAAAGCACCACAGCTGCGGTAGGACTCCACATTCTTCCCTCACTCTTCAAGATGTTAATATAATCCTGGAGTGCCAAAAAGATCAACCCCCCATATTAATCATCTCACTAATGCTGTACTTCCACCAGTCCCATTAATGTAAAATAGTGCTTACTGAAAGAAATTTTTAACGGCTGTCCTCTTGCACATTGGTTGAAAGAAAAATTCTCCCAGATCAAACCATTTGCATTAGTTTCACCAGAGTGATTCCTTTTGCTTTCCCATCACCCCATTTTTATTTATATAGACATTCCTTAATCCTTCAACTATCTAATTTCTTTGCCCCTTTTTACCCCTTCATCTCTGACACATAATGTTTGAGAAATCTGATGCCTCTCCCCCCTCCTCTCAAAACCATGCCAGAGGCAGCAAACGAGATGTCCTGAGACTGCAGTGTAGCCCAATGGAACTGTTTTTCACGGCTTGCAAAGCTGTTTCACCACATGGTGCTCTGCATCAAACAGTGCTGTACAAGCCTCCTGCACCCTCAGGGGGTTTGACTCAGGCTTCAGCAGCAGCAGGCAGGTGGTCTGCAGGATGACTGATGCTTCAATACTCACTATAGGGCACGGGGTGGCAGGAAGGCACATACATATTTCTTGTCTGTCAGTGACAATAGAAATGGGAAAACAAGTGACACCTGCTGCTAATGACAAATGATGAGCTCAGGTTCAAGAAAGGCTCATTCACACTGCAGGCAGTATTCATGTGATACATATGGGCTCTGAGATCTGGAGCAGCTTAAGTCACTGGCAAAATCTGGATGAGCAAAAGAGGAAGATGACCAGGAAAAAGTAGAGCGAGCTGCAGATGGTGCTGTGTTGACATGTTTGCACCCCTCATCTCACAACTTCTTTGAACTAAAATTTTGCCTATATACAAAAACTGGATGCTTGGTTACTGATAAGAAATCCCAGGATTGATTGAGGTCTATAAAGTTCAGAAAGCAGCCAGTAGAAGTGCAGACTGTTATGCTATTACTGCAAAGACAAAGGCTAGGTGAGGATTAATCTAGGATGACAGAGATAAGCAGGGGTCTTAGCCACTGGAGTTCTAGTATCAACCCCCAAATATGAATTTTCTGCCTGTTCATTAACATCCACCTATGACCCCTGCATTTCTGTTACGAGAGAGTCTCCAGCAGCCACAACTGCTTCTGTGAAAACACTGCCCCCGTGTGCTTGTGCTATGCTAGGGGCACATGCATCTGCTCTGAGGCTACAAACGGAGCCTGGCCAATGTGATTTCCATAGTAACAAGATTCTCCAAGGGGGCTACTATTTCATCCATTTTTTCAACGAAACCTTCTCTAGTAGGAACCGGACTACTTGCTCATTTGTCACTGTTTTTTGAAACAGATGGCCATTAAACAGATGCCAGTGAGAGGGTAGTACTAGAGCTCACTACACACTAGGCTTAGCAATGCCTTTGAAGACTGGGCCTCACGGCATATATCAGCTTCAATGCTTCTTGGAGACCACCCAATGGACCACAGCTCCTCATCCCTCTGTTCCTTCACTTTGGCTAAACCCGAGGCAAAAGCAGCATGAATATTCCTGTGGGGTTTTTTAGGAGAGAACCATAAAAGTGTATCTTGATGACTTAGTTTTGGATTATCGACAGGAAAGTTGACGAATAGTTCTGGCTTGAGTGATAAACTTGGATATCAGAGAGTAAATCTAATGGAAAAGAAAAATCTATTTATCATTCTTGGTCACATCTGCAGAGCCTTAATTGGCAACTGGGATTTATCTTCTTAATTCTGAGTAACCTGGAGCTCTCCTGTGATCCCTTGTATCACCTCTCAGGCCCCACGGATAATGCATGTTTCATTTTAAAAATGAAAAATCCACCTTGGATCACCACCCCTTCCAGGTTGTTCTCCTTTCCCCCTCTCCTACCCATCTACACTTACCCCACACATTCAGAGTGCCATGTGCATAGTCTTTGTCCTTTGACCAAAATCTGAGAGAGAAAGGCAGATGAAGTCAAACTCAGGGAACCACCAAGCCTACTGACACTGTGCACCTGAAACCCCAAACCAGGTTCCACTTCAAGTCTGCACAAACACAACTGGGTCACTGCAAGTTTTATCACAGCATGGATTGTAAGATCAGCCCCGGAGTATCTACTGACATCTTAAACCCTTAGCCCTTTTGCTAAGGGGGTACCTTGAGCTACATTTGTTGATTAGTCTTGCGGTAATACATCCTTGGAGTAATAACCAAGCAGTCTAACTTCAGGCATCTTAAAAAACAATCGTCTAGCAGAATTGGGCAACATCCAGGGATTTATGGACACTTAAGGCTATTGTAACTTGCCAACAGTCTGCAAATACCTTGTATTTTCTTTCACAACTCACTAGCTCTTCATTGGCTATCATCCTCAAGACTTTTGCTATAAACACTATAAAGTCACATTGATTCTACAGGGCATTAAAGAAGCGTATGAGGTAAGTACCTCCAAAATGCATGCAATATAATGGCCAAGTATAAAAGCGAATCTGCTATAGCTGCAATTACATTTACCATTAATTTAAAACTAGTGATCAGAAATTCTCTATTGCATAAAAAAATTTCTGTGGTGTTAATTTTACAATGGCAAACAATTTTACAGTATCATGCAGAAGTGTGCTTTCATTCATACAAGGTAGGGTATGGTGACCAAGCCATAAAGTAACAACCAGAATAAAAACACAGGTGAAAGAACAAAAGCCTCGAGTCCTTACTGCAAAGCAGAATTTTCATCCATAATAGCTCTACAGTATAATCTAACTGAGAGTACTGACTGCAGGAATACATGTTGGTTAGTGGTTAGGGCATTAAAAAGAGAAGAAAAACATATCAAAAAGTTACTGCATACCTTGACATTAAACTTTTAGTTCAGCCAAGCAAGTAAAGTGGTGCAAGGAGCATATCTTGAAGGAAATCACCCAGTGGTCCCTACTTCAGAGTAAGCTGAAAGAGGAGCTGCAACACACTTACCAAACTCCTATGATGCACAGAGATTTGCTCCTCATCCCCACATGAGAATTAGCTCAGTAAAAGCCCATGTGGACATTGCATCCTCAGAAACAACTCTTTCATTTTACAGATATTCTCCCATTCTGTCATCCAACTTGCTAATGTAACAATGCTGCTGCTTATTCTTTTAAGAATTATCGACAATTATCTTGGCATGTACAATTTCCCAGTCATGAACTAATTTAAAAAAGAGTAGTGAAGTGTTTTTGTCACAAAAATCAGGAATAAAACTCTCCAACACCCTTTGCAGTATTAGAAAGCAGTCATTACTTTCTTTTCAGTGCTGAGATATCTCCTCCTATCACACACTGCAGCTAACATACTAGTTTATATCTATGTAATTAGTACACATTCATTGCATTTCCCAAAACTCATACATATATGCTAAACATTCCTGCAAATTCTTTTACATATTTAAATCACTTCTCAGAACTCATTTACATTAGAGTAGGGTTCTCTTGAGGGTCTCTGGTGGTTTTTGGGAACATCCCATTCCTCAAATTATCCTTGTATGGTCACAAGCCTCCAAAAAAGCAGTTTCTTCTTCTTGAATGCATCCCAGCTACGTGGTATGAAGGAGATATACCTTCTTATCAGCTTTGCTCAGGCCAGCAGTCTTTAGTCTCAAGGCTAAGATATCCACTTGCACACATTAAGCAATGATATGGGTGAATACAGGACAAAGCACTGTCTGTCAAAGCTAAAGGAATTTACAAGACTTAAACACTATTTACTACAATTAAAGATTTTCCCAACAGTTTTCCAACCTTTTCCAAGAAAAGCCTGTTCTTCGTGGTGTAACCCTCTTCCCCTGCAACTACTGCTGTAAGCTCTTTCCCCCACCCTCCTTAACAGTTTTACTTAATTATGTATCAAAAACCCAAGGCCTGTCTCTGACACAAAATAGTTACTGGGATCAAAGAGCTGAGAAAACTAGGAGAAAGTCTGCAGAAAACCAGAAAAGGTAAAAATTACAGAGAGAACTAAGTTCAGCAAGACCAAATTATTCCTATCTCCAGAATTCAAGAGTGAAAACACCAGCACAAAAAGCTAAGAAACCCTATGAAAAAATCAATAAACTAGTGAGGCCTCTTGCTCTTATTGGAGACCAGTGTAGAACACGTACTCAGATAAAACTAAATACCACCTTCCTCAGGATGCTTCCTACAGATCCTGGACTTTTTACTTGCTCTGCTTCTAAAGTACATTCAAATGTTTTGAGGAGATTGGGAACTTTCACAGCACTGATGCCCAAACAGATGTCCTACAAAGGAGGATACAAAGTTCCCAAAAGAGTCACTTATGAGCAGACAAAGAACTATTACCTTCAAAACCTGCTGCCTATTGACTCTCATAGTGGCTGTTACCACCGTGGTGTCCCTGTGCACCCTGACGTGATTGGGCACATGAAGCACTTGCTCGCTTCCCGTCTCGTACCTTATGGCTACATCATAAGGTCGCCAAGGCAGGGAATATCCAGTGGTCTCTTTTCAAGGCAGACAATGAGCTCTTTGTTTTATTATTAGAGTTCCACCGCATTAAAGTGCTATTGATAAAAATGAATAAAATTATCCATGTGGCTCAGATGAGTCAGTGCTGCCTCATCACAAATTTTCCAATAAAAATAAAGTTAGGGCACCTTCACTGAAACATAAAAACTGGCATGGAAGAAATTCTTCCAAGTGTCTAAGAACTGTTCTGAATATCTTACTAAGTGTAGAAACCCAAAGCTGCACACTCTCTACTAGACTGCTTCCAACCTACACAAGCCAAGGTTTATTCAGCTTTTATCCATCTTAAATGATGTTTTGAGTTTCATCTCATGCTTTCATCAACTTGCAATCTCAATCGTGCCTTCTCCAATTATCTTCTATTTCTTCTACTGACCCTATTGTAAAATTCTTCATTCCCAGTGTAAAAGCTCCTTGCTCCGTGTCTCATACAACAATCCCTTCAACACTCATTTCCTTGAGCTGCTTTTAATGTTTGCTGTCTTTTATAGATCTTTTCTATTTCAGCCATTTTGTTGTGATCAAATCCCCATAACTCAATCTTGTTCTACTTTTGCCACTAATTCATTTAGTGATTTTAAAAGCATAAGCATATGGGTGCCTTTTATGACCCAAAGTCCTAGTATCTGGATTGAAATGGGACAAGGTAGTGGGAGAATGAAACACACTGGATCACATTCTCTGAGGAGGAAGCACACTTCAAGGTGTTTTCTAAAGAACTTTACCATAGGGTAGAAGGTAATGGAACAAAAATCCTTCGAGAAATCACAAACATTAGAACTAGCATTGATCAGTTAATAATGAAATTTCTGTAACATACAGACAAGGTAATTGGTGGGGGGGAGAGAGGAGTATGATAACATTAAGAAGCTGAAAATGCTGGTGACAGCAGGAAATAAGCAAATCTGTTCTGACAGAGCAAGAATGGATGTGAACGTCTGCCACATTAATGATAACTAGAAGAAACTAGGCAACTGGCTTTTCTTTCTCCCCCTCGTCCCCCTTTTCTTTTCTGGTGGATGCAGTTAAGGAGGCAATAAAAAAGGCAGGTTATATAACATGGACAAGATGACTGGTATTTGTTGTTTGCAGTCCTCTCAGAAAGACAGATCTGCTGAAATAATAAAAGTACTAGCTTTATATTTCCCAAAAATCAAGGAATAAGAATGCTCTCTGTTGTTATTGTCATTAAATATTTATACTGCTGTACATAGAAAAGAACACCGGTCAACTGTTCTGTGCAAATATTGCAAAGGGTAGTCCAGACCCAAGAACATACCAGTAAAAATAAAGACAAAACTCAAAAAAAGCTGGAGGAAAATGCAAATATAAGGGTCAGGCAAAAAGCTGCACCGAAAAAGATCCGTGTATTCTCTCTGTTTTAATCAATCCCATCTTTCCACTACCACAGAAGACCCTGATTAGTGTCCTATCACCATAAATCCCGAGTTCACTGCCCAGCTGAGGGGAAAAAACTTCAAAATCCCATTCATGCCACCTCCTTCACAAATTTGTCTTTTTAGCATAGATTTGCCTGTGTTCTCTGCCTGTATGACCTAAATTCCATCCTCCACCCCAGCCTTCAGTGCTTTCTGCCATAGGAATTACCAAGAAATAGACGGGGGACAAAACTGGTGTGTGAAAGGAAGGTGTTCAGAGCAAAGAGTTCTGCCATGGCACCCTGGCTACTGCACTCTTCCACTCTGGAACTCCTCTGACACGCAACTGAGGGACAAAGTTGATGTAAACCACCTTACAATTCTGCATTCCAGAAGCAGGTGTTCACTTGAAACAAACGCACCACTATACTAGGTTGAGCCCTGAAATCATAAGAAAAGTCAATTTCATCTTTGCGGGGGGAAAAATTAAGGTTACGGGAAAAGGAAGACTGAAAAGACCCCGCAACCTCATCATTACCTATAGAAGGATTTTTGCAGAAATTAAAAACCATTTCACTTTAAAAACACAAACACTTTCCTGGTGCAAAAAGTATTTTTGCTTCCTAAATGAAATATGCTTCCCATTTTCCCTAGATGGTAATAAAACATAGAAGAAGCGTTTCCTAAGCATTTCTGTATGTGATCCTTTTCAACTTCATGGCTCTAGAAATCTAAGCACAAAGAAATTGGGAAGTTTGGAGTCTCCCATGTACTAGGTTCTGAACCAGGTAAGCCATCAAGAACATATCATTATCCCATACCTCTGGAACATCTCCAGGCAGTTTCTTTAAAATACCAGAAAAGAAGGGAAAAGAGATGGCATGCAGCCTGCTACATGGGTGCCCTACAGGAGGCTACGGAGGTTTCCATTCAAAATCTACTCACTCTTTTTTCAACTAAATACTCACCTGGATAATTTTATTTTATTTTTTTTTTTTTAGGAAATTAGCACTTCCAATTAGAAAATTCTTGACCCAGATCCAGGGCTCATTAATCAGTGTATATTACTGAGCAGAGAGGACTAATACATCTGTGTATATACAGACATGCTCTTCCTTCCCTGGAGCACTTTGATGTCCAAAACAGTGGGCTACAATATTTCAGAGATGTATGTGCTGCACAGCCTCAGGCATATTACACCTGCTGAAAGGGCTGGATAACTGCCAAACATCTTTCTTTTGGAAAAAGCATTTGCTTTAATATCTGCTAATTCCAGGAAGGGGGCTGTGCTCTTCTTGTTTGGCTGTGTCTTTGCATTTGCAATGAACAAAAGAAAGGGACAAGGCAACCATCTGTGGGTGCTTCATAGAAAAAATAAAACCCCAGTGGGCTTCTTATTACAAGGAGGAAAACAGAAAGAATAAGAGATAAAACAAGCTGAATGAAACAAGCTGACACACTGAGTTCACTTCTCTCCAGCAGACTTGTTAAGCATTCTGGCCCAGACAACCTGGAAAGCCTTTGAAATAAAATTTAAAATCAAAAGGTTTCCCCAAAGCATTTGCTTTTCCTTACAACAGTTTTGTTCTATCTAGTTTAGAGAAAGGGAATCCTACCCCTCCCTACACATTTTCATACTTGTAAATGGAACATAGCCAGGGCATCTGACAGACACCAATGGTCAGATATATTGAGGCATTTACATTTGGCAGTTAGAGATGATGATGAATACACTGTAGTATTTGGAAATAATAAATATTTCCAATTAGGTGCATATGCAATTGCTATTGTATGATCAGATTCACTCAGCAACAATCTTAGAATTCATAAGGTAAACAGAATTTTCTAAGTCTCTTCCTTCCATGTGTTATGCTATTTCTGTCCACATAAATAGCACAGCTAACATCAGCAAAAACCAACACAACCTGCCTCCAAATAGTCTCACATCTCTTACCTTTACCAGCATCTCAAGATTATTACTAGCATGAGACAAAATACAATGCTTTTAGTATAAAACTAAGGCTTCACACTAAAACAAAAGAATTAATCAGAAAAAGAAAACAGCCTCCTCCTCATACTGGAGAGTGAAGCAAAAGACTTCTCTCTGGAGATTTCCAGTAATGAATTCCTGTTTTAATTGAAGCTGCAGCCAATGCATGAGATCCAAATGGGCCTCCCTCTCTTTCTCTCTCTAGGTGATGCTGTGCAGGAAAGAGCTTTTAAATCAGGCAGCGAGCAAAATGAACTTCAATTTCCCTTTGACAAGGGCAAAATTACAAACATACACTTCACTTCCAGACAATTAATTAATTTGTTTACATGATTTCTTTGCTTTGTTTTACTTTCATAATTGTTTTTCCTCTCCACTTCTTTTAGACTTTTTAACTCTCTAAGGTGTAGGATAAGCTTTTGACAACTCATCCTGTTTTCAGGCATGGAGACATGAAAATAAAAGAGATTTTTGCAGCAGGGAAAGGAAGCACTTCCCTTTGGGCTTACTGTTAGCACCCAAGGACAATGTTAAAGCACACATGCCCACTCTGTAGAGGACAGCATCAGCTTTTGCCCCTTGTTAGCAAGGCAGACACAGTTGTTGCCACTTGGAAAACGTCTGTCCACTTATTAGCGTGAAAAGATGGACTCTCAAAATGCTGGTGTCTGCAAAGACCACAGTCTGGCGATTAGATTAATGTGACTGACTTCCAGGGGCAAAAGCCTTTCCCACCTTTGCATGCAAAGCAGAAGGCATCGATGTAGCCAGCCAGAGCCAGCACCACAGGTATGCACACAAATAGTCAGCCTGCCGACACTGTGCTCCCACTCCTGTGGGATAAGGAAACCAGCCTCAAAAGCACTTGGGAAGAGCAGCAATGGGGAAAAGAGAAAAAGCACAGTGGACTCAGGGAGGACAGGATTGATAGATTTGAGATAGTGAATATAAATAATTTTTTCCTGTAGAAAGAATGTTTCTTCTACATAACACCACAGACTAAATCCCTCTAGCAATATCAATACTGTCTACATTACCACAGTGGTGCATGTTTAATTTCATTTCTGCTGCTACAAATACAGGCCAATAAATTTGACAACACATCTGTTATTTACTTGCACTCAACACAAGCATATTCATGACATTTACTTTGCCAGTTTTAAATTTAACAGCTTTCCTTTTATTTATATCTACTTAGTGTTAGTGAAAAGTGCTCTGGTGACTTTCCATACACATGCAGTAAGTGCAGCACATTTAGCAACAGTAAAATATTCCTTGGCTATGTACCATTACTGCACATATTTCTGATTACATGGAAGTAAAATATTTGAAAGTGGTACAAGGTTGTTACATCCACTCACTTTGAGTATAACTAGTAACTGTGCAGCTAAATCATGCCTGCAGTTGTACCATCAGCAGAGATCCAGGAACTCATTTCAGTGCTCAAGGAGTTGCTGACACACAGTGAGGTCCTTCATAGACTGTGACTTGCATCACAAAGAGGATTCAACATGAAATGCTGGCTCATTCATATCCTCTCCACCCTTCCATTACTCTTTTAGAGTAATATATGAGTAGGGGCTTAAGAAGTTGTGACCACAGATATAAAGGAAACACCATAAATATTACGTAGCAGATTCTCACGAGCAGTGCGAGAGCTTTCCAAAGCAGTGTAGAGAGGCAAGGAGTGCATCCAGATCAAGGACAACAGCACAGGAGCACCAACAGAGAATAGTGCCCCGCACACACTCATGCTGCTCGCATGCAGGAACCAGGCACTGGGGCTGTGACAACAGAGCACAGCTACGCTGCCTTGCTCTTGCGCTGCCCCTGAGTTAGGTCGTCAGTCTTCTGTCTCCTGCACCATAAATCCAGTATTACAGTGGTTAAACCATATAAGTTTGCAAATAGCATTAGACAAATTACAGAAGACCAAGGAGGGAGATGAAAATTCATAAATCAATACAAGAGTGCAGACATGAAATTACAGCAGTAAAATGACTTTTCCTGTCTGACCTCTGGCTTGGAATTCTCTGCATTTTCATGGTATGTATGACAGGAACAAACAAGCTCATTGACATTTGACAAAGCTATACAACTACTATGCACTCCTGTAGTGTGGCCTTTTCTTTTGGTATTAGTTATAGTTGCTAACTGCACAAAACTGACTCCTTAAATAAAAGATCACAAGGGTATTAGAAAAACTCAGTAACTGTGCTGCTTAACAACAAAGTCCTCAGCCCATGGTCAGATTTTACAGATGCTTCAGACTCAAGTAAGGTCTGTTGCAACAAAAACATGCTAGGAAATTGAAGACCATACCACAATAATCTGCTTTTCTAAAATACAGCGTATAGAGAACCACGTACATCAACACACTTCATAACAGTAGGACTGGCACACACACAGCATGGGGTCTTTTAGAATCTATTTTGCAGTTTTGCAGATGTAACGGCTTTGCAGAGAGAAAGAATAAACAGTGCAGAGAGACCAAGTATTTATTTATTGTGTGAATGTGGATACAGCAGCCAAACGGCAAGTGTGTGTGCATGTGCCCCTGTCGGGGAGGATGGGGGGGGAAATGGCACAGAACAAGACAAGATAGCTCACCCTGCCCAAACTTTCTATCCTTCACTGATCTGGTACCTACTTCCCAACCTAGAGAAACCTTGCTAGCACTGCTGAGGACACACAGTTGGCTCCCACCTTGTGCTTCTACCATTAGCAGAATTGCTACCGCTGCTCCAGACTCCAAATTCTGAGACAATAGTCACCTTCATCCTGTCCTACAACTTGGTGATGATGGTGGTAATTCTGTCAGAGTCATAAATGACCTCTACAGACTAAACCATTACTTAATCAGTCTCAATTTGGTTGCATTCTCTTAAGTTATTCAGAACAGAAATTACACTCTCTCCATTGACCACCATTCCAACTCTTGCTCTAAAAAGAAAGCATGATAAACAATAAAACACCATTTTTGGTTAACTAGCCTTTGGCTTCATTGTTAACAAACAAGAAAGAAAGTTGATGTTTTCAGTAGCTAGAGGGGGCCTCCAAGAAAGCTGAAGAGTGATTTTTTTACAAGGGCGAGTAGAGATAGGATGGGGGGAAGGGCTTTAAACTGAAAGAGAGTAGGTTTAGATTAGATATAAGGAAGAAATTCTTTACTGTAAGGGTGGTGAAGTGTGGGGTTCAGTTTAAGAACATTGTTCCCCTATCTTTCCCCCACCCCCAGTCCTGGCCACTCCCTCCGGCTCTCCCTGTTGGTTCCTGTACCCCAACCCCACCCTTGTACCGCCCCTGAGCCCTGGGGAAAAAGGCCCTGCTCCCTGGCCACCAGGTCTCTCTCTCTCTCTCTACCTCAGGGGGTCGTGTGCACCAGAGGCATCGATTAAACCTCTTCTAATACCCCCATGGAGAGCCCCTTCTCGCCTCCTTTGTCATCGCTGTGCTTGTAAGGCTGACAGCTGGCCGGAGCAAGGTGCCGAGCCATCCAAGATGGACTATGGAAGGGCAGAGAAATTCTGCCCTGTCCTAGGAGCCTCGGCTGAGCTCTCCGGGAAAGCTGCAGCTTGCTAGACAACACCCTAGCGCTTACAACAGTGAAGTACTGGAACAGATCGCCAAGCAAAGCTGTGGATGTCCCATCCCAGGCAGTGTTCAAGGACAGTTTGGATGGGGCTTTGAGCAACCTGATCTAGTGGAAGATGTCCCTCGCAAGGGGGTTGAAACTAGATGATCTTTGAGGTGCCTTCCAACCCAAACCATTCTATGACTCTTTGGAAGCAAACATGCCCTTTAATTGCTGCTGTTTCAACAAACCCCTTTTTTCTTGCCAGAAGGATATCTGATAAAGAGTTACTTAGATTACACTGGAAACCGCTGAATTTGAAAACTAATGGAAACAACTCCTGCCCCTCACTCTTCCTACATTTTCACAAGCAATTTTTTTTCTTCCTTTTTTTTGGTTTGGTTTGTTGTTTCACCATTTCCTTCTCTTTCTCATTGCTTAGACAAAATTCCAGCAGCCCATTTCTCACCACTTTGTACAATGGCAACTACTGCAGAAAAGCCTGTGAAACTCGGCACCAATAGCACGGGCCAGAGGAAGTGCCATTGCCTGTGGCGACGTGTTAGAGAAAGAGGAATTGCTCCTTAGTTACCTGCCCAAGAGCAATTTTCAAGAGGTGTGAGGGAAGCTTGGAAGAAGAAATGCACAAATACAAAGAGCAGTTTAAGGCTCTGCCGTTTGCTGGCTGTCATTCACACTTAAAAGGCTATTTTACTTAAATAATCTATCATTTCTAATCTGTCTTTCAAACTCTAAGGTATTTTTCGGTTAAAATTGGATTCCATCATGATTGAAGCAGTCAGGGAACATATCATATGGGGTCTATGTAAGCTGGTATCAGACAATACTACCAAGTGAGCCTGTTCTCAGTGCCTTCCCACTAGTTTGTCTCTGGCCTTTAACCACCATCTGCAGTAAGCCAAAACAGTTTTACAAGTTTCTCTCAAGCTCAGTTTGCTGTTTACATAGGCAGCCTAGTAAAAAGCTTTTCTGAACAAATATATTTGTTTTATCTCACTGAGTGTTTATATCACAGATTATTCTTCTCATCATCTTGCAATTATTCTATCTTTGAGCCAAATTTTGTAACTAAAAATCTCCTGAAGGCATTCATTGTGTTACCCGACCCTTTTATAGAAAGGTTTTCTGGGGTAAGTATTATCAAAACCTCATTCCTGGAGATAGCTGCAAACTACATTTTGTTTCCCATGGCACCCTGGTAAAATCCTCACTAAGTGTCAGCAAAAAAAAAGTGTAAGGCAGCTAAACTACGAACAAGTGACTTAAAGGCCTTAAAGGCACAGTTCACTCTTCCCCGTAGCATTGGTGGTATACCATAGAAACTGCCTTCAGGACAGCACAACTCTGTTATGATAATTATCTCCTAAACACAAACTGGACAACAGCTTCCCTCAATTGCCTGCAGATTGCATTTCTCCTAAAGCTCTGTAATAACAGAGAGCAAAACAGAAAGATGTAAGCTACTAGTAGCAGGAGCAACCAGCACACTTCCCTTGAGCCTCACCTAACACTGATGGTAGAAGCAAGCATAGACAGACTGTTTAGTGGTGTAAATCCAGGCTAAACCCTCCAATTTCACTGGAATCACTGGAGGTTCACACTAAGCAAAACTCCAGGCCTACACCTAACTATGTTCAATAGGTCAGACACTTTAGATATTTAAAGCTCACAAAACTGAGTAAGCAACAATGAGCAAAACTGTCAGATTTACATGACAGACACATTTTTCTTGCAGAGCATCTTTGAAAGGTGTTTAAGGTCATCCAAATATTCCCTCAGAGCAATGGAAAAAAGCTGGTTCCTTTGAATTTTTTCAGCAATATTAACATTTCATCAGTGTCATTTCTGAACAGGTAGCTGCCCAACGCCAGGGCATGCTTATCCCCAGAATTGAAGACCACATCCAGCTCATTTCATTAAGAGCTTTGGACACTGCACAAAACAGCAGCCAGGTCAGGTCATTCAAAAGCAGGATGACTGCAATGGTCAATTTAATTTCCACAAAACTGATATCTATGCTACCAATAGAGTATTTTAAAAATAGTAGGTTACATGCCTCTTAGAACTTCTATCAGGAATATTAACTAATCTGTGGATAAAAGATGCAAGTCAAATTGGCTGACTTTCTATTCCCAACAGGTATCTGTGTACACTACAAGAAAAGACAGAGCCACAGTCAAGTGATAGTCAGACTGCCTTCACCTTGCGCTGCACACAAAACTATTACACATGTTTTAGAGAAACCGTAACTGCTCAAAGTTGTCTGACAGGTGCTCAGCCATTCAACACAAAAAAGGACAGCCAGCAGAAATTAAGACTGTTAATGACATGTAAAAGCTCTTCAGAAATCAAAAAAGGCGTAGGGATGTTTGAGAGATGCTCACCAAGAAGCATTTTGACCATACAACTGAAATGACAGGATTTAACTAGAAAGATGCTTCAGCTCTGGGAAACCATGGGAGCTGGTGTGCCTTTAGAACCAGGGTAGGTTCCTGTAGCTTTGAAACTGGGTTCCCTGAGAGATTACAACTGGGGTTCCAACCTCACCACAGCCTCTGGAGATGAGGAGATGAGAATTTTCTCCCACATGAAGAAGTTATGGTAACAGGAAGAAAGGAGCATTAAGGACGTTTATTCTCTGTCCTAGTAACTCTGGCAGAAACATTCAGAGCTGTTCTTACCAGGTTTTGGTGATGCAGAACACAAAAAATTAAGTTCCTATGCCCGGACCTGTAAGCACACAGAAGCAATATACATGTACTAATTATCAAGATGCACATCAATGGCATGACTCACCAGAAGTAAATGAAGCTACTCTCAGCAATATATTTTCCTCAAGGAAAGATACTTGAACAGGAAAGCAGAATAAGCTAACGCAGGCAGGCATGAAACGAAACATGAAATTTCCTCCACCTTGCAATCCCTACAATAAGCATGAGATTCAACCTATATCAAAACCCCTGTTCACAGCCATTAAACCAATTTATGCGTCTTTCCCTATCACATGCAGAAAGCCAGAGAAAAGCTGAGCTGAGGTTAACCCCTTGTTCACTGAAAACAAAACATCACCATTTCAGATTCTCACAATGAGCTTTGAACACATGGGAGATACAGGAATAGATACCAGAAAATGCCTCACTCGATCTGATTTCCTTCCCTAAACAACTAACACAAGCCTCACTTCCCCAAGGTAATTAAAAAAATTCAGTCTTTCCCGACACCATTACATGGTCCTGCATTTAAATCTAGAACTGACAATCTCTCTACAGCCCTCAACAACATCAACTTCTACTTTTGATCTGCCTTAGGTAGATCGGCAAGATCTGAACAAAGAGTTAGTTCATGAAACCTGGCCCTAGCGATCCAGCCTTATCCTCAAGGGTTTTCTCTCCACCCCTAATTAAGTGGAATTTACACTTACAAATATAGACCATTCTCATTCTCTTTCTATGCACCTGCAGAAACTCAAACTATAGACTTATTTCTGAATAAATACATATATAAATATGTGTACTGGTTTAATGCAAATTTCAAAGGCCATTTGAGTGTCAGCTATAGAAATGAGTCATGGACTTTGCTTGGAAAGTTTTTTTATTGGTCTACAGAAGAAAGAAGCTCCAAACAGTCCCAGAGAAAACAGGCTGTTGTTAAGGTCTGCTGAAGCACTACGTTTCACTTGTTAGACATCAGTGGTATCTAGATGTTCATCTGTCCACAAACGTGTTTCCCCTTCTCTACCAGACTACTTACCCACAGATAGCACCTGTGAGAACAAGATGATTTCAGTAGCTTTTGGCACATTGTTCTTTTGAAATTATAAATTATCTGGGCTTCTACCTTTGACCAATGCATTATATGCTAGGAGAGCATAATTCTCTAAGTGACTCCTACTAATGATCTGATGTTGATTTTACTGACAATGGAAGGGAAGAAGTAGTACCTCAAGGCACTATATTTGGTACTGTGCTGGTTAATGCAGAAGAATTTGGGGTTATATCACACCTTTTTTTAATCTCTACATATTCCAAAGTATTTAAGAAAACAGTGTAATTGTTGTCTGAAGTGAAATAGCACCTGGGAAAGGCAAGAAAAGCAGCAGCTACAACATATTTGAGAAAAGCTCGCTCAGTCTCAGCAGTAAAAGCAAATGCTTTCACACAAGTTGCACCAACACCTGTTTTGATATTGGTTAAAGCAACAAGGTTTATCTGGGTAAGCTAAGTGGGCCTTTATGCCATCTTTGGTTTCCAAGTAACTGACATTACAGTGGAGCACCAACAAAGGGAACTGGGAAACCTCTTGTCATTAACTTTTTGGTGTGATCAATTACTTTATGATCTTTCGAAGATTCCAAGTAGGAAGAAATAGGAAGAATGTCAAACAACAGTCTTTAAGAGAAATAGAGGAGATGTGGGCATTTTTTTTATCAAACAGAAAGCCAGTAAATGCTGTGATCCCACAGCTGCACACAAGTTTATAAAACAATTATAATTTGAAACTGGCCTTTGCTTGAGTGCCTAAAAGAAAACAGAACAGAGAGAATTCTACATCCAATCTTAAAAGCCCACTGAAAAATCCAGGTGGCTACTGTAGTATTTGATTTTGCTTCTTCTGCTGATGTCATATATCTGGACTCCAAAACCTTGGCCTGTGAGGCAATCTGTTGGTAAGCATGGTTTGCATCGTTATGGATAATGCTTATATTCTGTATAATGCTAGCTGTACAATGTTTAATGCATATATAATGATACAAATGCCAGAAAGCATTAGAGTTATTTATACCTGCGTGATTCATACACAATACCACCAACATCTGGCTAAGATTCCTTTTCCCCAGTAAAGGCCAGCACTTTCAGAGGCCAGCCTTAACTCTAACCATACACTGTTATGTCATTGTGGGCACCCATGACATATACCTAAGTTACAAAACACACGCAGTCATGAGACTGCTGACATTTAGGACTGTAGGGTTTTCACAAACATCAGCTTGGCTTGGGATATGTAGGTGAATAAATTCACTAAGTCCAAACTATGCTTTCCTGTGCTTTTTAAAAAGAGTCAGAAGATGACCTTGATCTTGCTTGACCCTAATCTATGCTTGCCTTCAAGATTTTGTATACCATTGCAAATGAAAATGCAGCATAAGAATAACAGTTATAAGTTGATGTAATTCATCTGAATTTAAGAGTTCTTATTACAAAACTTTAACAAGCCACTAACTTTTACAGTCTTGAGACAGCTGAGGATACAACACTCATCTCTGCTAGCACTTCAAAGCCATCTATAATTCTGCCACAAAGATTCTTTTTCCAATTTGTCACTGTGACATGGTCACACATCACAGTGATCCTAGCTCTGCATTGCTCCACAGATTTCCTCTCTCCGCCCAACACACATGGCCTGTCTTTATTTTCACAGCCTAGCCTGTATAGTTTTTCTCTTATTAAGAGATCATTTCTGATCTTCCAAAGATCTGTTGTTTCAGTCTCCACTCAAATTTACACATAGACAACTTTCTGCCAGTCCTGTTCTTCATACTTGGCAGGAGCTCCCAATTAAATATACATGAAGTACCCCAATACTCCCCTACAATTTTCAGTTAAAATTCTTAAAAACGCTTGAAGTGTGGAGATTACCACCCATAGCTGCCTCATTGTTATTCCTGTCTTATTCCTTATTCCCTTCATCTGCCTATGTTTCATATCTGTTGTCTTTCCCTAGGTTACTAGTGTAAGACTATTGATAGAATAAAACATGCTTTTTTTTTGTTTCTACACACAAATTCAGCTACTTAGAAAATACCTGACACTGAGTTCTGCAGCTCAGTATCTTTTTATCGTTTTCTTTCAAACCATATCTCCAATGTTTTGTTCTGAGTAAAGTAGCATGTGACAAGCACAGGAAGGTAAGCAAGAAACTCCTAGCAACATCAGAAAGAAAGGCACTACACAGCTGTTTCTGAGCTAAATAGGCCTTCACAACAACTGTGATAAGGGATAACTTCAGACTACTAAATCCTCTTCCTCAAAGCCTACAGTCAGCTAGGTTAAGCAGGTTCAACGCCCTCACAAGTGAATAGACACATTCAGCACAGATGCCCCTGCTCAATACATAAAACCTGAGAACCCTCACTTTTCTGCAAGTTAAGATTTCCTCCACCCTTCTCCTCTTTTGCAAGTGTGTGTATGTGCAGCCAGCCATCCTACCGAAGAGCAGAGCTGCATCCTCCGCAAGCAATGAACTGTTCCTGCAGCTGTTAGCACAATGCCTCCCTCGAGAGACCTCTGAAGTGCTAACAGTTCACCATAACTTCCACACCACTTCTCACATGGGTTTTTTCCCAATTTCATTTAAGAGGTGAACTCTAAGACAAGCAAAAAGAACAAGTATCTTCTTCTACATTTGGATTTTTCAAATCCTTTTGGAGAAATTTCCCCCTTAGAGATCCTTCTTAGAAATCAAATACATTGAGAAGTATGCATCCAAATTTTTATTTAGACATACATACACACATATATATTTATATATATAAAACCAAACAGCTTCAGATTGGCTAGATTACTTAAAACTGAATGACTATGCCCTAAGAAGCTGGGGACTCAGTCAAGAAATAGAAACAGAAATGTGCAGGGAAACAGTCTTTTGCTGTTACCTACATTAAATTACTCTTCACCACTCATCTATCATACTACATAATCTCAGCATATAAGAAAAAACAATACCTTCCTAAGCATGCAACAAAAAATTCTCAAGGGTTTTAGTACAGGCTTTCAAGCCCTCTCCAAGCTAGCAGAGAAAAGGAGACTGACTAGTTTTGCTTTCTGGCCAGTGATTTTCTTGGGAACCTTCTAGTGGAAGCCTTTTTCGGGCATGCAGCAGGGTGGGTTCAGATAAAGCACTGCAGTCTAGTGCTTAGGGTGCTATGTTAGATACCACAAGGCTCCTGGATTCCATATCTGGCTCTAACACAACTCCCTGCATGGCCTTGCTTTAGACTTGCATGATATTCATTTGCTGCATCTGTAAAATAGGTATAATATTAACAGTCTAGCTATTTTCCTATTGCCCCTGTCAAGAAATTTTCTGAGCATTATTGATTTATCCAGTAGGAGCACCTCTTGCAGTGATAAGCACTAACTGTGAAACCGTAGTTTCCAGGAGAATGTTCCTGCTCATATTGCATTCACTCCTTTCACAGGATAAGACACTGACTCCAAAGCTGAACACCACCCATTTTAATTTTGTAGTGAGGGATATTTCTCTTGAGAATGTGTCTGTACAAGCCAGAACTACTGCACTCTGCCTTGCCAGTGATGTGCTGTAAAATCTAAGGCAAATCACTCACCCCTCTAACTCATTTTGCCCATTTTGTTTAATAGAAGCATTGCTGTGTTACTGGAAGTATCTGCAAGGCTGTTCTTAGAGTCAGCTAGATATTCATTACCTCAAAGAACCCAAGCAATGCACAGACA
Source organism: Struthidea cinerea (assembly GCA_013397865.1). Lineage (NCBI taxonomy): Eukaryota > Metazoa > Chordata > Aves > Passeriformes > Corcoracidae > Struthidea > Struthidea cinerea. The sequence continues at coordinate 2,106,852 of VZTI01005483.1, forward strand.
CCTAACAGCCTATTCCAATGCTACAGTGCCTTCTAAACAAAAAAAAAGCTTGGAAAGAAAGAAGAACTGGTGAGACTAACTCTAGGTTAAAGCACCATCTTTTAACAAACAACAGGTATGTGTTGCCAACTGAGTATTTGAGGAAAAGCTATTCATTTCTGAGGCTGGGGGAACAACCCATTTCTGGTATGAAAAAAGAAAAGAAATACCTTTATCAAGTAATAAATAAGAGGGAATACTTTTAGCCCATATAATCATCGAGGCATTCCACTGAAAGAAGGGAGGCTGAAGAAAGACCATCAAAAGAGATGAGGCATTCATTGTAGACAAATAATACCTGCGATAAAATTCAAACTGCCATCGAGGCAGAAATCAGCAAAAGCACCAAGAGTTACTATGTACCTACAGAACAAAGTAATGAACGCCTGGAATTTCCGTTTATTATGGGTATCCCACGTTCTTTAACAGGAAATGCATAATTACAGAATTGTCAGCCAAGGGATATGACTAAAGGCATCACTGCAGCACAACAGACCTAACCCCCTGCTCATCTGCTGGAAGCAGTTAATGCACAGCATGCAGACTTTAAGGGGCTGGAAACCCCTTCTAGGCTTAAATCTATTTGCACACTTTGAGATCATAGCATGGCTGTCAGCAGTAGCTGCCTTAAAAATAGCTCCTAAATGTTTATTCTGTAACTGCAGTCATGCTGTATATTGGAGAAAAAGGTGATCACTAGGGCAGGTGGAGATGCCATAAAGGGCATAAAATTATGGGTCATGTTTTTTTGAAAATCTACCACAAAGGTCCTGTCTATATGTCCTGGGTACAAACGCCACACTGAGTCTGAAAGCACCAGAGGAACAGATATCTTCATGACTGAATGCAGAAAGGAAGAATATGCGATTCTATCATACATAATCACCTGGGCTTGTTCTGGAAATAGCACGGATATACTCTCATGGGGGTATATAGGGAATTTTTTGGGTTTCAGTTTTTTTAGAGGTGTGCTGGCAGTGAATTAGTTCCCAGACAGCTTTGCCATAAACTTCAGCTGAAAGACGGCAAGTCCACTTCTTTCTGTGGTCACAATCAACTGCAGGCTCAAATCTGCCTGCAAACCATGTGAATTCAGAGGCTACCTCCCATCAAATGTTTTGTTACTGAAATATTTTATAGCAGAAAACCAATCAGGAAACAAAGGTGGCAACATATGCCAGTAACATTAAAAAAAACCCAAAAATCCATGACTTTAAAGGTGTGGTGTTCAGCATCAGCCACTTCTTTGGTGATAATTCTCAGTGCATTGGAGGTCTTGTTCATTAAAAGCTGTATCTTACTGTAACATTCTCTTTTCAGATCTGCATAGAAATGCATAGTGGTACCATGGAGGGTTCATTCATTCTTTCTTTCCTTCCTTCATTTGCTCTCTCTTCAAAATACAGACGATCTTTTTTCACTTTAGTTTCGGTTACTCTTAGATGGGAAAACTTCTCCTCACTGCTTCATTCTTCTCTTACCTCTAATGCCCAAGAGGCTATCTTGCATGAACCCCTCCAAAAAAAATCCACAATCAGAAAGCCCGCATGCAGGATTTTGAAGCTACAAGTTAGAATCGAAGGCAAGGATCTGGAGCAGTTTACATAAAAGCATTTTTTCTTCTATTGAAAATATAACTTTCCCCCTATCTGCAGACCCAAATGTCACCCTCCCCCCTGCCCCCCCCCCCCACACATCCTGCACATACACACTCTCACTCCTCAAAAGCCTTTGCATGACAGCCTGAGCTGGGGTTTAATTGTTCTTCCTTATTAAAGTAACTAAGTCCCTTGATCTCAGGTGAATTATGTACTAGGGAATGCATATGCTTGAGCCTTTTTGAAATATGTTTGGGTGGAAGAATGATTTCCTTTTGGCTCCTTGCAGATAATATCTGCACCACCAAAAATCCATCAGAATTACCAATAGAAATTGTTTCTTGGATTTTGAACATCCAGTTCAGCTGTCCTCACAGCTAAATACAAAATGGAAACACACTAGAGCTGACAAAAGATCACAGTAAGAAACTTCACCTTCCTATCCATAAAACAACTCAAGTAAATCAATATCTCTGAGTGTCTTTATCATTAATCACTTTAAGGAGACTTGGAAATATTTTTTCTCCACAAATGGTTTGCCATTATGCTCAAACAGATGATCCTTTGAATGAAAGATTGAGGTACTGAATGGAAGCAATGTATACAACATGAAATGGTCTGGTTAGCGCTGCAGTTAGACTTCACACTTGTATGCAGTATTATAATGGCCATAGTGCTACAGGGGGAAAAAAGGCCAGAAAAAAACCTTCGCAACTCCCCAATTTTGCCTACTGACATTACAGGATGGCTTTCTCAAACACAGCTGAGGTATTCTTTACCTAAACCATTTTGTGTCCTCCTATATGAGCCATCAATCTTGGAAGCTTCTATGTTGTGTGTATGCGTACAACCAAGCCAACATAGACAAGTTAAAACACTATGTTTTGAGGGCAAACTCAAATACTGAATTAATAAAATGCAGACCATAGACTAGATTGTAGCATTCAGTGCAAAGTGGTCCAAACTCTGATAAGGGCATCTGTAATAGGAGTGTTAAACATATGTGGTAATATGATACATATGGTTTTACAGACAATTACGCCACCCCAGTGAACTCTTAGTCAAAGTTAGTCATTGTTTCTTGGCTGAGGTGCTTGCTTGTGGCCTATTCACTAATTCTATTTATGTATTTCTAACAGGGATTTCTGGTACATTTCCAAATAGCTTTATTCATTTATTAACAATGTGAACTGGGATATGCAGATATTTTTCTCTGCAGTCCCCTGGAGATCAAGGGGCACAAACTTGCATAAAGCAAGAGCCAGCAAATGAAGTGAGTAAATTAAAATTGAAAGAGGAGGAAAAAAAAAAAAAAACCAACCAATTGCCAGATACTGAAATTATTGTTATTGAGGAGAATAATTACGCAACCTCAAGGAATAACCAAGCAGTATTTGTTTCAGAAATATTCAACCAGCTTCAGGCCATGTGTAAGCACACTGCTAATGAAAGGCTCCTTTAACCACTCATTGCCACTTCTCTGCCCCTTTTGTATCACTGCTAATTAGCAATGTGAAGAAATATCCCCTGCCTTTTTGTCATCATGCTGCTCGACTTGCCTTATTTAATTGATGGCATAATCCAGTGTTTGACATAAGCTTCTGCAAGATCATATTATCTAAAACAATATTACCAAGCAACCTCGGAATGAGGACTACATTAATGAGGGCTACTCAAAGCCTGAGTGAGGGGTAAGTTGAATAAAAACAACAGATACTTCTACTACATTAAAACCATTACAGAGCGGGCTTCTTCCTAATATAGGTGCTTGACATTTCCCATTAAAATAACTTATTTCAAGCCATTACCATTGCAAAAGTGATTATGTTTAGGCTGAAGTCACCAATACTATCTGTCTGCCGTAGGTTGTTTGCTTCATGAAGTTTTAGTCTCAAAACAATAACTGCTTCTTAATACTATTCCCCCTTTGGAGTCAGGAAGAGCCTCCGAGATTTCCCAAACCACAACATTTCTACACTTTAAACTTTTAAATATTTGTGAGAAACTGATCCAAGCATTTCTCTCAACTCACTTAAGTGATTGCTCACAACATTAACAACCCTGGGAAGCTTTATTGAGTGAGGTGACATCATTTATTAGACTAATACACAGTGCAGCTAGGAAAATGAAGTTTTAGGGAAATATAAGCCCTTTCTTCATGTCCCAAAGGGTGAAAAATGTTACTTTATTATAGCTGTCAGAAAAATACCTCATTTCCCCTAAAGCTTCCAGACATTCATCTGCTAGGCAGTCTAATAAAAGTTATTGCCAACATACAAATTCTGCTTTGATCTTTAGGACATCACAGCTACAACAAAACCAACATTATTCCCATCAGTTACTGTGCTGTGCTCAAGTAGCAAAAGAAAGTGCAGTTACAACTAATATTCTAGTCCTTGTTGTGACTTGGAGATATTCCACAGTAGAATCTCTGCTCTTTGGGTCATTTGCTTGTTTTAGTCAAAGCCAAGGAAGTACTACACACACAAGAGAAAGTATTTGCATGGTCAGATACTCAAAATAGGTAAATGGAATTGTTTTACCATTTACTTTTATTTGCCAGCTATAGCCCCCAGGATGATTTGCAGAAATACTGAGCATTCACAACTGCAACTTAAAACAACAGGAACTATGTGTGAAAATATAAAATACCATCTGGTGCTAGCACAATTCTAAAAACAGTTTATCAAAGTACAATTTACTAAGAAGAATAAATTTACCCCAAACCCATGGAAACTCTTTACTTTAAGACTTCTGTTCCTTAATAATGATCTTCCAATATATCTGTGTGCCTTGGTGGTGGCAGTAGATATGGAGATACAATGTCAACAGATGAGGGCTTGGCTCACTAGAGTGCTGATGAGCTTATAACCTTTTGAACATCAGTACATAATAATACTAAAGCATTACTGTCGTGGTTTAACCCCAGCAAGCAACCAAGCACTGTCCAGATGCTCACTCATTTTTAGCCCCACCATCTCAGTGGGATGGGGAAGAGAACTGGAAAACAGCAAAATCTGTGGGTTCAAATAAGAAGAGTTGAAGAACTGAAATAAGGCAAAATATAAAAAATACTGTAACTGTAATAAAAAGGCAGATAACAAAAAGAGAGAGGAATAAAACCCCCAAAATTACTGGAGATGCACAATACCATTGCTCATCACCCACTGACTGATGCCTGACCCCAGCAGGGATTGTCCCCTCCCAGCCAAGTCCGCCCAGTTTATATACTGAGCGTGACGTTCTGTGGTACGGAAATCTCTTCAGGCATTTCTGCTCAGCTGTCCTGGCCATGCTCCCTCCTGGCTTTTTGTGCATCCGCCCTCTGGCAGAACACGAGATGCTGAAAATTCCTTGACTTCAGGTAAGCACTGCACAGCAACAACTAAAACATCGGTGTGTTATCAATGTTATTCTTATACTGAACCCAAAACACAGCACTGTACCAGATACTAGCAAGAAAAGTAACTCTATCTGAGCTAAATACAGGACAATCAATCTACAATGTCTTATTAATAATTTACAAGCAAGAGGAAACTTTGCTCCAAACATCTGATAATCTCCACAAAGAGATAAACTAGCCTATAACAACAGATAATAGCATTGCATCGATATGCAAAGAGGCTGGATCTCAACAGTGGTCTGCAATGTCTCAGGGAATGACCTTGCCTCATGCTCCTGAGTCAATAATGATGGCAATAGCACAGCAGGTATGAGCCCAAACCCTTACGTTGAATCAATAATCATTGTGCTGGGTCATGGCCCTGCATCAATCTGAGATAGTTTTACATTATGATGTTGCAACAACTTGTATGATATTGGAAGGTCACCTGGCATTGGTTCGGTGGTACCATGCAATGATGTTGCATGAATATATACAGATACTTGCCTGTGACAGCAAATGAGTACAGAGAGATGCTAAATTTTGAAATGACCATCAGGGAGTCATCATGCATGATATTAATGATTGGTGACTTGTATGTCACAAGGTCACTTAATTTTCTCATTGCAGGAAAAATTCAGGTGAGTGTGAGTCCTAACTAGGTAAAGTTTTGGCAAAACTAGCAAAGACACCCCTTTACCCAAGACTGTCCTTCCACACTTTCATTCTGACCTGCATGGACAGCAGGTACTTTGTTCAGGCACACTTTTTATCTGCTCAGCCATTTGACTGAATATGATTGACCTCACTACAACCTGTGCAGAGTAACAAGATTCAAAAGGAAACTACTGTGGCAGGGAAATGGCCCAATTATGCTGAGACCAGCTTTTTCCCTGGCAAAAAAAGATTCAGAGCATAACACATCAAGACAGAGGGAAGCAGGCACCCAGTGATTGCTGTCGAAGGAGGAGAACAAAGAGATAGCAATTATTTTAATCATTTTCCAAGAGGTGGCAATAATGTTTCTTATAATTGCAGAGAGAAGCAGAAATGTCAATAGTTCCAACCAGCCTTTCTTTCTGAATGGTGCCTGAATCAGCTCTTCATTTAGGCTATTGAAGCATCAACTATTTCCCATTAAACTATACTTGGGTCAGTCTGCTTTGGTCACACTCAGCTTAGATTGAATTTGAGAGTGATAATTACTGTGAATTCATGTCATTTTCCCAGGGTGAATTTGTTTCAGTTTCCTGATAATATTTCCCCTTTATTGATACAGTCTTTTCTTATATTTCCTTATTATTGCTGCAGTGCTAATTGTTGTTGAAGTAGGTTTTGCTGAGATTCATTCCATGGGGTTTCACCTTTAAAAAAAACCAGATATTTATTTATACCAGTGTAATAAAATCTAACAACAAGGCTTGCTTTTAAACAAATACAAAAACAGCCCAGTAAGATTAAATGAAAGATGACACGGCAATTACTAGTTCTTTCGTCCTTGTTTTCAATGGCAGCTAGTAAGCAACAATCCAAGCTGGCACTAGACCTTGTACTCCCCTAAATCTATTCTGTGTGTGTGTGAGTATTGGGCAGGAACAAAAATCACTCTCTAAAAGCATGCAGTTTGAAAATGACATGGAAACTAGTCATATGTGTTTCGAGAATACTCGGCAGAAGAACAAAATGTAGCAGTGAGGAGGAACGTAACTCTGTGCATACTCTGCCTCAGGCTGGACACGGAGCTTCATGGAAAGGTTTGTGCACAATGTAAGCATTCCAGCCCCTCTCATGGCACATACATGGCCCTTCCATAAAGGATTCCAAGATCAGTAAATATTCTCCTATCATTTACACACCTGCTGTAAAATTACAGGTGAACTGATCCAAAAAGCAGTTATAATAGAAGAGTATGGAATGAAGTTGGAGTACAACAGTGAATTTTAAACAGACCTTGTCTCAGTCTCCCAGTACTGTGTGTAACCTGTTCTGGAGTTCCCAGCCCATCACTTCATATTTCATTTTGACAGTTCAGTGAATCCCACCCTGAGTGCTTGACCTGAAAATGTAGACATGTTTCAGATGAAACAGAAGGTTAATTAGAAAAGCTGAAGCCATTAATGAAGGCTATCAATTATTAATCAGTTTGTCCACTATTCTCTTTCCTCATATCTAGAAGTATTTATAAGTCAGTGACAGGTTTTTAGGGCGGATGACATATCTTAGCAATTGTATGACTCTGGTTATATGATTAGATCCCACAAGCAAAGGAGGAAAACATCAAACACATTTTCAGACAGAAGACTTCTAAGGAAAAATTCAAAGTGATGGAAGACAGAAGACAAAACTACTTCACACCTCCAGAACCTTCCTGACCACTGCATTTCAGTGGACTCTGGTCTTGCATCTGAGTCACTGAGTGCTGTTGGTAATGAAGCACTGAACCATGAGACACAGAAGATTTTTACGTAGGTTTGCATTTTAATAAAGAAAAATTACAGCAACAGCTGTTTTAAAGTAAATATATCAGTCAAATAATATATGTGCCCTATTACATAAAGAACCTGCCAGGAGTTTGCCACAGACAGGTAACTTTGAATACTCATAGACAATGTTGAAAGATGTCAGAGTATTAGCAGGGAAAACTATCTTCAGAAAATGAGAGCAGAGTTTCTATTAATTGTCCTCACATATGTGAAATTTATTTCCCTTGCAAAATAAATCTATCATTGAAGAAAAATGTTTAATTAAGAAATGTTAATAGAAACATGCCTTTTCAACAATTTATATTAAGACTTTATTGCCATGTTAAAGATGAAAGCCTACTCAGTTGTGAAATCATCACTTATACAAAGTCCTAAAATCATCATCATTTATTAACTATAGAGTAAAGGAAAGAGACTTAGGAAATGCAACACAGAATCTGTCTTGAGAGGAAATGAGGATTACCTTGGTCTTTTCCTTCTCTGGGATTCTTCATTACTGCTAGATGCTGGGTATTTTTCCACTGCTATTTTTCAGAACTTAAAGGTGCTTTTATCTTACTCGGGTTATGGTTTGCATCATCATAGATCAATTTTAACTTCTAACTTGAATGACTGTAAGTTTATTATGTAATGTCACATACTGAAGTACTGGTTTATTTTACAATAAACCAGTATACAAAATTGTCATGAACTGGCAAAATGACATCATATTCTCCCCCTCTAAGGTCATCAAAAATAACCTAAGCCTACCTAAAAAAACCAAACTCTACTGAATGTGCATTATTATGCCTTCTGCTTCAGAAAATTTTCCATTCCTTTTTGCATCAGAGATCTACAGAACAAACTTTATCTTTAGTAATACTTAATGTCTTAAAGTTCAGCTTTTATCCTCAGGAGAAAACTTACCCTCAGGTAATTCCACTGCTTGATTGTTCAGTGTAGACTGAACATTTTCCAAGACAAAAGTTTACAGAAGTTTTATAGAAGATACCCCACCATTGTACTAATCTTATATCTCTTTTTATCTTACCTTCCACTTTGAATAAATTATTGCTTGCAAATACTTTTCTGCTGACCTTTGTCACTCTTCTTCAGATAAAGTTTCAGGAAGTCCTGGACCATTTTAGACATTAAATTGCACGTTCTTAGCGGATCTTTGAGAAATCTCCATTTCATCCTTCTAAATGGACCATCACTGTCCCCTCATCCCCATATTTTGAAGACTATACTCCATCTGTACTAAATCATACTTTTCCTCAGTTTGCCAACCCTTCAACGAGCTTCCAAGGCCTGAAGGAATCCCCCAGCACTCCAAATGTGGGGGCAGAAACTGACAGTAAGTTGGCACAAACATAGGCTAAAAGGATATGCTTCTTCATGCTGGTCTTAACCACATTTAGATACTTCTGTCAGTCAAACAAAGAGGACATAAGCAACAGAGAAATTCAAAACCAAAAACTACCAGGGTTTTTAGTAAGACACTATCATTACAAACCTTCAGATCTAATATTGATCTCAGTGAAAATTCTCAAAAGAATAGTCTGTTTCTATCAAAAGTAATCAAAGTACTTTCAAAAAAGTAAGGCAATTGAGTTGTTTATATTAGTACAATAAAGCACCCTCTTACCTTCAAGGAGTAGTCCTTTTATACTTCGAAAACTAATTTCAGATCCTGTGAGAGTTTCTATTTTCTTTTAAACTTCTAAATGACTATAGTTATATTCCATGGCTTCTTCCAAATTTTCCATAATCTATGAGTCAGTCCTTATAACACATTTCCAAGCACACCGCCCATCCTCTACAGCTCTGACATGGGAGGGGAGACAGGAGGCACAAATCATAAGAAGCAGCATAAACCTGGACAGCATGAGATGCAGTGATGACCCCTGGAAGCTAAATTTACTGTCTTTAAGGCAGAGACCCTCAACTATCTTAACTTTTTAGACTCAAAGCACTCTTCAGGGTCAAATGTAGCCATTCTATATGGAGCAGATTCAGGCTTACCAACAAAAGAATTGAAGGAATTTTAGTCTCCCATTTGCTCAAAACTGCCCCACTAATGCTTTATAGTGGCTGTTGCTTAGACCTGGCTGGCAGCCAAACTCCCACCTAGCTGCTTGCTCACTTTCTTTCCTAGTTTGTCCTCACTTACGCTGAAGAGAATAGGAACAAGAAGGCTCATGGTTCAAGATAAAGACAGGGAAATCACTTTCCAGTTACTGTTGGGGACAAAACAGATGCAGCTGGGGGAAATTAATTTACTACTAGTTAATGTATATTTAGTGTTTTACTGGTTGTTTAGCAGGAAACAAAAAGACCAACATTAAAACAGGAGAACACCTCTCCACCCCGTTTCCCAGGCTCAACTTGACTCCTTCACTGCAGATTTCAGTCCCCTGCCCTTGCTATCACCATGAGCTACACCACACAGTCCCCTCAGTGAGGCAACGAACGTGGAAGGGGTGGGTTATGGTCAGTACACAGCAGTTCCTCTCTGCTGCTACTTCTTTCTTATGCTTCTGCTCTACTCCAGAGTGGACTCCCCACAGGCCAGGTTTTTTTTTTTTTTAATATCCATCTGTTCCAGCAGAGGGTCTTCCACAGGCTACAGTGGATAATCTGCTCTGCCATGGAGCACCTTCTACTCCTCTCACCTTGGTGTTATCTCTGATGTTTATCACCCTTTCCTCAAACCCTGCCCCATTCTTGGCTTTTTCTGCCCTTTCCTGAATGTCCTTCCACAGGTGACGCTGGCTTGGCTGACAGGCTCAGCTGTGTCCTGCAGTGGGTCCATTTTGAAGTCAGATGACTATGGCATGGGGCATACCTTGGTCTTGTCCCACAGAAGTCACCCCGCAGCTTCCACCTTGCCCACATTTACACCCAATACATTGTTTTACATATGTGATGTAATAATTCAGATGGCTGCATAACACCTCCCTTGTTCCTCCCAGCAGTATTTAAACAAGGTGCATTCACATTTGTGGATACATCACACTTGCAGCAGATTAATTTACTTTTGCAGACATCTGCCCACTTATGCTATAATTTGTAGGTGTCCCTGTCATCTCTGTACATAATTTATACACCCGAGATAGTGCAGTTTGGTAGTGATGTGGACCACAGGCTCTTTAGTCCATGGAAGACAAACCAAAAGTCCCAAGTTATGGAGGAAGTAATATTTTTTGTTCTAATTTTAAGCAAGTGACAAGAGCAGCATTCTCCCTTCTACTCTTCCATTTGTCAAAAATATACTTCAAGTGAACAGTCAATGTCACTAACCATCACACCTGACAAAAGACAGACTGCAACAATCCCACCAGAGAGCACAGCCCTGCAGATGAACTCACTCTGCCCCATATCTGCCTGGTTTCAGGAAGTTATCACCTACTCCAATAGGCAAGAAGCACAAAAAATGGTTCTAGCTGTACTACAGTAAAAAAAACACATCAAGATTAAAAATTAATGACTTCTTAAAAAGCACTGAACAATGCTCAGCAGCTAAAGCTTTGAGCTCTTTAACTAGCGCAAATGTATTCTTTGGACTTTGCCTTGCCCAGGTGATATGAGTGACCTCCAAACCCCAAAACCACTTATTGTATCAGCAGTTCTGGGAAAGAAGCAGTGCAAGTCATTCTCCCAGGGAAAAGGCTGGCTTTTGACACCGAAGTGCAAACGTGAAAGACAGAGAGCTTCTGTAACAAGCTAACTAATTTTTTCTTTCATGTTCAAAGAACCAGAAACTATCCAGTGACTATCAAGCACCACCCTCATGGGTAGTTCCACGTCAGGAATTTCTTTCGGCAAGCACTGGGGAAGATGCATCATGAGCCAAATACTACACTGCATAATGCTCTCAGGCACATGGCATTACTCTTAGGGTTGTCCCGTACAGGGCCAGGAGTGGAAACTGATGATCCTTGTGTGTCCCTTCCAGCTCAGGATAATCTATGATTCTGTGAATTCCATGAATGCTAGTGAAGGGATTTTATACTCATAATTCCTCTATGGAAAAAAAGTTTGACCCAACCTTGATATATTTAAAAGTTGCTTAAAAGTACAATTTGCCACTTTCGTTGAAGACAATGAAATTCAAAGAAGAAAGAAACAAGAATCAGGCACCATGTACATCTCAGAGCTGCAATATTAAGAAATCTACTGGATTATCATCACTTTGGTCATTATGATGTGTTTCAGAGTAAGGCCACGTGTTATGCAGAGAACAATACTGAAAGCACTATGCAATACCTATCTGAGGTGGGCAAAGCTCACATTCCTACTTTTGCCTATTTCTGCATTTTTAAAGGCAAAACACTCCTTCCCTGTGCCTCTATAAATCTCTTATTTTCCTAGCTTCTTTTCACACCTGATTTTGTAATCTAAGATTTTCATTAAGGAAATTAAATGAGTCTGCTAAGAAATAGCTCTCCTGAGAGGAGGGGGATAGGAGTAGGGCGTGCAGGAAATGCATTGTGCATCTGATCAAGGGATTTTAAGACATGGCCAAAGTAGATCAATATTGGGTGCCTTGCTTCAAAATTGCATGCAACAACGTATTACCTCTGTCCCTAAAGAGCAGCAATCATCCTTCAGTGCCACTGCTCACATTACAAGTGACGTCTTTTCAATTCTCTCAAAGGCCAGATTTACCACTCTCTATTCACAAGTTCACAAGCCCATTAATAGTCATCTTGGAAATCGCTGCAAGGCTCAAGACTACCTATCCCATGATGTCCTCTGATAAAGGTTTTATAAACTGAGTCAACATGCCATCTAATGTGTCAAAATACCTTTTTTCCTAGACAAACAACAGGAAACCAGAGAACAGCTCCCCTGCCTTCTAACCCAGCATTATCATTTAATACCAGCTGTCACTGAAAGCTGGAAAAATAAGTTCTAAGAAAATAATTACATGTAATAAGTAATGATCTTATGATGAACACCACCACACTGGGAGGGGACTGAAAGGTTTTGGTTGAGAACACATCCTTTAAACTGATCGCACCACTGCTGTAAAAGGATTTTGGAACAGATGTGATTGGATGATATTTGTGTGCAGATGCACCCAGCTGTGTCTACACAGCCAACCAAGCCCAGAACCAAAGATACCCTGGATGGCTTACAAAGACCCAGCCTGGGTCTACAAGAAAGCAGCAATGCATATTTGGTGCTGCAGCTGTATGAATAAATCCTCCCAAACACAGCTGAACATTCAGGTGCAAAAGCAGGGAAACCTGCCTGCAGCTGCAGCTTGTGGACTTGTGTGTTTGAATTTGCATTAGCCCTGGGGTATCTTCATGATGACCCATTATAATACAGAGGTGGCCCAGAAGATCCTGGGGGGATTGGTGGGGAGTTGCTGACATAAAGCACAGGCAATACAATTCTCTGTAAATGCCACCGACAGGTAAACTTCAAAAAACAGAGAGGACCTGAAGGGCAGTATTGGCATAAAACAAATGAAGGTTAAACTGACGTGTATGAATACATATAGGCTTGAAAATAAGTTAAACTTTAAATCTTAGGAAAAAATTGATTTTAAAACAGCACTTCAACAGAAATAGCAAAACCAGAAAACCAGAAGGGATGAGGTAGATCTGATATAGCCAGAAAAGAGGCTGCAAATGGTACAGCTATGAGGGTAGAGGACTAGACTTGATAACCTAGATAGTCCTTTCCCTGTTCTGTGTTCCTAAATCAAGATGCACACCCAGCAACCCTAAAAACCTCATCTATATGTGAAGCCCTAAAACCAAACAGTGATTTTTCCCATCAGAAAGGGAACACAGGAAACAAATTCTGATCAGAGTAAAAACTAATGAAGATTTTTAAACTGGTTTCAAGCATAACAGTTTTCTAACATGTAAAATAGTTGGAACTATATGCCTTTTTACCTACATATTCCATCAAAATTGAATTAATCTCCTTTGAAAAAAATAAAGGTAGTTAACAGCAACAATTGTAGGAGGACTACAGTTAGTTGGGCTTCCCAAAAGTTAAGTTTTAAAGAAATATAAATGAGAAACCACAATCTCCTTCTCTTCACAGAAACACAGACGAGAGAAGACAAGAATATGGTGGAGAAGCACAACAATAAGAAGTAAATTTTTGCAGTAAAAAACCGGATTTGTCCATGCAAAGACAAGTTCTTCAAATAATAAATACAAAAAGAAAATTTTCTAGTCTCAAAACTGGACAGAATCAGTACAGCTAGATCTTAGCACATGGCAGGAAAGTCCTTTCAGTGTAACAGAACAATGGACTAAATTTCTCTTGTCAAACCTTCCCAAAAGTATAAGGGCGAAAAAGCAAGTTTTAGCAGTGATCCCTGGAATGATGGATGCTGATGGACTTATACACAGGCTTCACTACATTGGAACAGCACCACACAGAAAATCCCACCCAAAGGGAACCCCTACCTCTCCTTCACAGTCTCCTAGTACAATAGCTTAAGTACTTCCAGCACATCCCAAATTTTTTCCACATGTTGCCGAGCTCACTATACAATGCAAATCCAGTGGCTACTCCTGAAAGTCTGTATTAACCTCTCTGTTCTGTACAGAAGACACTTAATCTGCAATGCTGCAGCATGTGCTGCCCACCTGATTTACAGCAAAAGATCATTGTTCATTGAGGGCCTAGTCTCTCTGAATATATTTAGGATACAATATACCATCTACGAAAGGATAGTCTGCTGATAACAAGAATATTTGTAAGAATTGTTTAGCAATGCACCCAAAGACACAGACCAGATCCTTTCCCATTAAAAAGGGAGAAATGCCTGTAAAGTTAGTGGATCTCATTCCTATTCCTAGTTTAGATAGCATTTTAGAAGCATGAGCATGGTTCCCCCTACAGAACTGATTAATACCACCATCTCTGTAAGGCTGAGCAGTATCATACTAAAGGGGTTTAATGATCCAAAACCTGAAATCATGTATGTGGTACTGGATTTCAGATGAGATTTTCTAAAAAACATAGGATAAAGGAGACATGATAAGATAACAAAGGAAGCCTGAGTTGGTATAAGATACCTTTTTTTTCATGCTTAATGACTGCTATCACCCACCTTCCAGAAACTGCATTCTTAACATCGGTAATTGACAAGAATAAAGATAAGCTAAAACAAGGGCTGTAAGGGCTGTATGCACTGAAACTAAATTTGGGCAGTCAGAGCTAGTAATATACTTGATTATCAAGTATAGGTAAAAATGTGCTCAGCTGATTCTTTGCACTGTCCCAAATTATACCACTTATACGAGGCAGTCTTTTTCTGTAGGCTAGAAATTGCTTAAACAAAGCACCAAGAATTTAAATGTAGCAGAAAAAAAGCTATGCCAAGATATTTAAGAGAATGTTCACACTACATAAGCTTTACTTCGACTTGCTTTCAGACTGTTGAAGTCTCTACAGCCTCTTCGTCCCACAATCGCACTTCTTTTACATAAGGAGATGGAAGAAGAAAATGCCTGTATCATGTATTTAACATAAAAGCCTTTCAAACCAGCAGGAATCCTTCAGTTCAATCATGCTTTATGCACTGAAAGGTTAACTAATGGGGGAGGCTTATTAGCACAAATAACACCACTTCTGCCTTGATCCAAACAGCACACAAGCTAAGCTCGCTCAGGCTCCACGCACACTTAGAGAGGAAAAACAAGCAACAAAAAAACACCACAGAGCACTTGCTGCTGTAAAATCAGTTCTCAGATGTGGGCAACAGCAGCCTTCCGAGGGCACTACCTTCCCCCAGATGTTGGTACTGAATCTCTCAGGGGAGGGAGAAGGGAGCACTTTGAAGACTTTTGATTTAAGAAAAGATGAAACTTCAGAGCCAACCAGCTCCAGTTCTGAGACAACAGCCCTAGTTACATCATTTAATCTCTAAAGCCTCAATTTTCTCATTTTATAAGCATGTTTATGTCTACCTTTAAAAGAGATATGGTGATGTGTTTACACAGCTGTTGTAAAATGACATGCAAAAGTATGTTTGAGGCACCACAATAACTGTCAGAACAATGTTTCTGAATAGGAACTGTGGCCCTTTCTTGAAAACTTATGGTGAGAGAAACTCACAAGAATTTGAATGCTAGAATTTTAGCCAAACTCCAGTGCATTTTCTCCTCAAAATTGTCTCTGCAGTGGCCTAGTAGAATAGGAAAAGGCAAAATTGCCTTTCATTTACCGTACAAAACTGTGCAGGACGAGTCGTTCATGTTCTCTAGAACAGATGATTTTCACCTCAGTCAGCTGCGTATCAATGATGAAGCCATCTTTTCTCTGCACTGAGTTTTGAAACCCTATAAAATTCAAGTCATAGTGCAAACAATGGGTAATATTGCTTGGATTAGACCAAGTTCATAGTTTTCCTCATAAGATTCAATACTATGCTCCTGTTTAGAATGTTCTTCCTAGAGGCTTAATACAGAAACAATTGATTTTGCTGTAGCTGATGTAGTATGAAACAGTTGCTAACCTTTGATGAGAAGGTTACATCAGATACCAAGCTGGGGTAAATTATACTGACAATTGCCCTTGTTTAATTGCTTTTGAGTAGTACTCAGTATGTCTAAATGTGCAGTGAATTATTATTGTACCCTGCTGATATCCATTACCATGAAGATCAAGAATTTTATTTTACTTTTTTGAAGCAACTATAGAAAGGTGATAAAGGCTTTAATTGCAAAGAGATTTAATTTAGAACCCATTAGTGCAATTTATCCAAGCATACAGAAGATGAGTTGGTCTGAACAAGCTCGTAAGTTTAAAGCTTCTCGTAAAGGACAAAAATCTGTATTGCCAATTGTTAGAATCTACAAATATTAAAGATTTTAGTCTCTTTTGGAATGAGTACTGAAAACCTCACACTTATCTTCTTCGAGTCTTGGTTATTTCAAGCAAAGAACTTCACTGGAGATGGTCTTATTTCTTTGACTCAGCCAGAAAAAAAAATTCACATTACTTCAACTCCTTTGTATTTAGTATTTAAAAGAAAAATATTAAGAAGCAGAATCTAAATTTTCCTCAGCATCAAAAAAAGTATCCCTAATATTTCCTTGTTTACTCACTCACTGACAAGACTGTGTGACAATTATTAGTTCTGAAATACTAAGAGAAAGTACTGCAAAACAGGAAAGGCAATTCATCTCGGGTTTTATTGAAATTATGATATATTATACAGCCCTAGATGACATATTCTACCTAAACACTACAGTCACAAGAGAGAGCAAAATAAGTATCAAGCAAACCACGGTATTTGTTTGTACAGCGTACAAGGATAAGCAATAACATAATATTTATTGCCATACAGGGTGTTTGGATAGATATGTGAGATACTCTGTGATTTGATCGTTTAACACCTAATAGCAATTCACAGAACCACAATGAATCCTAAGACAAACCTGGACAAAATAAACAAGTTTCAAGCTCCAGAATGTATTTTAAACAGAGGTTGCATATTTAGGGATGAATCTTTCTTGTGAGCTATCCCATTTACTTCTAATTAGGAGCAAATTTTTAATTTCTGCACTTAGACTGAAATACTAGTGTCTGACTTTGCCAGATGTACAACACTAAAAGGGGTAGATGTGTATTCTGAAAAAATGCTGCCCACTATACCAAATCACTATGATCTTAGTAGATGCTTCCTTGACTCAGCAAAGCTCTGTCTTTTAAGATATAGTATTTAGTTGCCCATATCTTTAAGACAGGTTTCAGAAAGTTACCAATATCTTTAAGACAGGTTTCAGAACGTTACCAAAATGTAACTTCCCACTGAGTATCCTCCATCTTGTCCAATTCTAAATTCTCACTCTCTGTTGTCCAGCTAAATTCAACAGATTTGAGAGTCAAACTCCCCAAATTATTTTCAGATTGGCAACTCTAATCAGGCTAACTTGTGGTCTAATCAGCAATTTTACTATCCATGCCAAAATTGCCCTACCAATTCTTTGTTCCATGCCTCTAATCAGCTTCACAATGTTCAATGACAACTGCAAAATCACTAGGATCTATGCACATACTGTCACTGAGTGAGGAGCTAATGAATCCCTGTATCAAAGCACTGAGCTTCTACACTGCCTGAATGGAGCCAGGGATCTAAAATCCATCATCTTTAGCCACGGGACATCAGCGTGCCGTTTCCCGCACGGCTGCATTCAGCTCCACACCTTCATTCAAACACCTGGTGCAGACACCAGCGACAGAGCAGGGAATGGAGCGCAAAAGGTCACTGAGACAACTGGATGGGGCACAGTGCCAAACGGTGCCAGCCATGAACGGGCACACTGGGGTGAGAAACCCTCCAATGTTCATAGGTTTAGTCTCAACTCGTGGCGTCCTACCAGAAACTCCTTCTCAAGAGCTAGGAGATAACAATAAATGAACAATTCCTATGCACAATGTTAAAATACATTAAAAATGGATTATTAATCACCTTCTAAAAATAAGAACAGAAGTAACTATAACATGTTTTAAAGCTGGCTTGAAAACTGAAAGTCTGTTTCCTGTCTTCAAATTAGTTTTCCTTTACTAATTCTTGTGTGCTCCAGGGAACAATAAATGCAGCATGCACAAACACATGGGACTTCAGAGACCAAAAGAGTTTAGGAAAGGACAGGAAAAGAATGAGAGCATTTTGGGACAAGATCATTGCATATTTAAATAGAAGGCTTCCATTAAAAAGTCAGGCTCTTTGGCAGTTTTACACCAGCTGGCAAAACAGCCAGTGACGTGCATATCTCAGATTTGACACTCATTCAGATATAGCCTCTCTCAGGCAAAATAACAATGCTGAAATCATATATATTTGCTATGGGGATTTTTTAGTCTATAAACCTGACATAACAGGCAATCAGCTATATTATAGTCCATTTTTTTGTGCAGATGATCTGCATACAGTAGCCTATAATACATTCATTATTTTCAAGGGAGATGGTCAGAAACAGAGGCCCTCTTCCAGGTCAAGACTATGTTTGACATGTTGACCCTGCCTAGTAACTAAGCACCCTCCAAGCTGCTCATTCACTTACTCCTCCCCAGCGAGGATGCAGAGAAAATTGGAGAAGCAAAAGTAAGAGAACCTGTGGATGGAGATAAAGACAGTTTAATAAATGAAGCAAAGCCATACTGCTTTCCATTTACAGGCAGATGTTGAGCCACTTCCTGGTAAGCAGGGCCTCAACACACATAACTTGGAAAGACACAGATCATAAATCATCAGCATCTCCTCTTACCGTTCCTCTCACCACATTTTTTTGCCAGGCACGTTATCTTATGGTATGGAATGTCACTATGGTCAGTTTGGATTAGCTGTTGCAGCTGTGCTTCCTTCCAAATTCAGGTGCACTGCCCGCATATTCACTGACTTCTGAATTCATCAAGGTTTGTCTTTTAACTTACAAATAAGCCTTTAGGTAATTTTACCATCTCCAATTCTTGTGATCAACAGAAAGAAATGGAGTGCCATTAAGATGACAGCCTCGGCTGAAGATGACCATCATCCTTAGGAAAATGACTTACAACTCAATAACACAAATAATTATAGAAAAGATGTAAACACTTGTGGTGTGCTCTGTAAGACACTCAGAAGCTGTCTGTCATGCAATAGCTCAGTGACTGTTATAGTCTCCTAAGTTATTCACTGCTGCTAGGGAACAGTACTGTCACCTCAATCCCTGTGGTGTCAGCACTCTATCTGGCCTACACAGCTAAGCAGAAACCTACCCCACTGTAGAAAGCGGAGGTAGGACACTTTTTAAGGTACTGCAGGATATGTACATATATGTCACATCTTAAATGACGACTTTCTTGCCAATCCCAATTACCTTAAATAGAGTGCAACCTAAGTTAAAGGTACCCATTAACTAGATAGTCTGAACTTCAAGAATTGAAAAATCACAGTAACAAACATTTATAAAAGATATATATGATGACATGAAGGAGAGACTCCAGTGAATCTTCATACACTAACATTTAATCACAACAGTCCTTCCAGTCCCTCATTTGGCTCATTTTCCATCTTGCCTAGGAGGTTAGAAGTCATGGTTTCAACCCTTCAAGCGTATGTTAATTCCCAGGTGGTACCTATTAAAGAGTATATTCAGGAGTCTCTGCCAGAGAACATACTCCTAGCAGAAAGCTATGTTCAGACAGTTTTTAGTTGTTAATAATCACAGGAGACCTGCAGAGCACTCCCTCAGGATGGTTGCTAGATTTGTCTTGGCAAAAAATTTCTGTAGACAATTTGTTCTTTTAGACCTTCTAAGGATCTAGACAATATAATCTTTTGCTTGAAAGCTCATCCTAATTCTCTCCCCTAACCAGCAGGCAGTCTAGTCACTCTCATTCCCTAGTTGTTCGCTTCCTCAGCTAAATGTGTTATACAAGATGATGTCTCCTGTACTTAGCCATTCTGTAAATAATTTCTTGCTTCAACAATGAAGCCTTTGTCGCATTTCACCTTTTGCTGATCCACTGGTTGTTTCACTATAGAATATCTTTGACTGAATATGTGTTCTATACCAACCTGTAGGGGCTCATAATTTATATAAATTAAATTAGGAGGAATGTACACCGTTCTTTGCTGATTCATGAAGGAAATGAGGCATGATGGGCATTAAACACTTTGGAACTGATAACTGCTTAACCACTTGTGGTATTCTCCAAGAACTGTATCAAACGAAGAGACTTGCTCTACACTGCTTGAAATCCAGGGAAGGCAAGAGTAAAAGCACTATTCTGAATAGACATCAATGTAAACACAGTCAAGATAGGGAAGATAAAATTATTTATATTCACAAAAATTAAACTTGAACAAACTAAGAGTTCTACACAAGAATAAAAAAGGTGGGCTAACATGGTGCATCACCCTAAGAGTAAACTTAACTGTAACACCAGTAAAGGCAGCTAAAAATAGAGCAAAACACAAGATAGGATATTGAAGCAGATCACTCACTTTTTTTCATGGTCTACAGCCTCTGCTGACATACTGCCTGCAAAATAATGCAGGTTAGTCTTAAGGAAACCCTGTTCTTTCTACTTTCTCAGGTATAAAAATGTAACCCTGTTAATGCTCAGTCTGTATTCAGCCTAGGAAAGACTGAAATATTTTGCATCAAAGAGATTTTGGTTTTAGAAAAGCAAAACACAAACTCCTATTATTTTGCCTCCATTTATTATCTCAGAGTAGCCCTTAAGTTATTCAGTTCATCATATACCCTCTGGTTATGATAAGGACAACCCTGTGGGTCTCTCCTTCTCCTGATTCTAAATCTTCTGCTTCTTCTGTATCTGCTCAGACTACATGCCACTGCAGTTTTGAAGGGAGACTTCATAGAAAGGAGCCAGAATTGGCTTTACAACTGTAAAATCCACAGACTTGGGCCAATCATAGTATAACAGAAAAGAAAATAAATGGCTGAATGTATACATTCATTTTCTTCCATTTATACTGATTCCCATTTAGCAATGCCATCTCTAACTCAGGGAAGACTTACTTTTTCCTACGCTTATTGCTTAAAAATCAGAATGGGCTATGTCAGATTCTGTACCCTTCAGTGGTAGTCTGGTGCTAAATGATGGATTCCCACTAGCCTGGGTCTACTTAAGCAAAACTCCTCCCAAAATCACTAATATTTTTGCCCAAACCTAAATTCCTTCTCGTGAGGAATTCAGAAACTGGAACAGTCCCACAACACCATTCTGAAGATCCAGAGGCTTGATGGCAGTTTACCATACAGAACAAAATGAAAGAATGCAGACTAAACCAGCAGCACACATGAATGATTTCTCTCTCCACAGTTACCACAAGAATGACACCATCATCACTTGCAGCTGTTTCTCTGCCTATTTCATCTCTATGTATTTTATGTGGTAAAGCACAAAAAAGAACATGTAGTAGTGCAAGGTGAATGAACACACAGAAGCATTCAACCCACATCTCAAGACATACAGTCTTTTAAGTATCCATTGTGGAAGACAATTTCCTCGTATAGGTTTGGACTTGTGCTTTGAATGAATTGTGAGGAAAACAAAAAAAATATAAGGAGGGATCTGATGCTCTAGCAACATGCTCATTCCATGTGCTATAGTCTGTTCACACAAACACCTCATGCTTCATATACATCGATCTGGATGGTATGCTATCCATTTTTGCAGGGTTGCCACTTCATACTTCATTGTAAGTCAGGAGAGAAAATGGTTTCAGAGGCTGTAATTTTTTGTCATATAAAAAAGACATCTTAGTCAATAAATTTCCACAATATCTGAAAGACCCATAATTAAAAAATAAATTCTAACTGAACAAATGTAAATTAAACAGGCAAATATGTAACTTCAAAATAAAATATCTTCTTTGACCTCAAATCTTACAAATGGAAAGAGATCACAAGGGACACTACAGAACATACATGATATTCAAAAAGCAGGCAGACTATTAAAAGGTCTCCTTAGAAGAATACGGGCAACTTTTACAATCTTTAAAATAGAATCAGATCTTGATGAACCATAGCCATTACTATTAATTTTGGATTATATTTGAGTTTAGCGATGCACATTAGAAAACAGTGATCATCAGGTGGCTTTTGTCACCTTTTATCACCAACAGAACACCCGGGGAAGTGTGAGGAGGTCAGCATCCAGCAAATAGCATCCAAAAGAGTCTGTGAATGGAATATCTAAAAAGGCTCCAGGAAAAGAGGTATCCCCAGTATTAACCCAGGAAAATCCCTGTCACTTTTATTATTACTATTATTATTAAATATAATTGCACCTGAAAAAGTCAAGTTGCTAAATACATATAAAATAAATTACATTAAAACTAGTGTTTTCTTTTTCTCTTATAATTTGCTTTATGGTCTAAGTAATTGGGTTTTCAAAGTTTATTTTATAATCAACTTGATCCATTTTCATAGTTCTGATTTAAAAATCTATTTATCCCACATTTGTACTACAATTTGACCCATGCTGCCTCGTTTCTCTTGACAATTGAAAATGGCCTAATGGAAGGTTTTGAAGAAAAGAAGATGGACAAAGTCTTTGATTACGACAGCACAAGCATGTGGTAGTTTTCGGACAGTTATAAAAGATCTTGGTCTCATGGAAATCTCGCATGCAATTTGCTAAGAGATCCTAAATAGTCTTGCATTTTAGGTGTTATTTCAAGATGCACCTTTAACTTCAGGTTTCAATTTTTTCCAAAATAATCCTGATGTAAGCTCACTTCTATTACTTTGAACCATAAAGCAGAGATAACAAAGTCTTACAGATATTCAAGAAGTCAATAACACTTTAAAAGTTCCTCTTCAACTTTTCTATTGCATGTAACAGCATGAGTCCCAGACCACATTCTTTTTTTGACAGCTAGGTAGAGTCAGTGATATATATGATGAACAGTAATACCATCTCCAGAAGAGCACAGCAGCATGCCTTTGCTCCTCATGAATGACTGGCAAGTCCTCCTAATCCATCCTGACCACAAAAGAACAAGAGAAATTAAAGCTGAACTAGTTCTATATTTACTGCTAGTGAATAGCTTCAGGGATAAAATTGGCCAAACTACACAGGAAGCATTCAACTGAACTTTTAGCAGTATTATCAATCACAATTAGTAGATTTTATTTAGATACCTGAAATAATCTGAAACTAGCACCATGCCATACAGAGCAGTTTGAAAAAAAAAAAAAAATGGGGAAGAAGCTGAAAAACTTACATTATTTTCTTTTCCAAAACTGATTGGAAAGAGAAAGCAATGATTTTCTTTTGCTATTATTTTTTAATGAATAGTTAAGTCTCAGGTTCAATTCCTTTGTTTTAATCTCCTCAGCAAAATTTTTTATTTAAAAATAAAAAATCAGTCATTAAAATGCTCAATTAAGGGTAGAGAAAGGTAGATGTTTGAGACCAAGCTACAGAGAAAAACTATGTGCCTTCATCATTAATGCTGAAAAGAGTCATTGTGCAAATTCTTATCTTACTACAAAACTAAAATTTCTTTTGTTGGTATTTGTGTCCATTTCCCCTCTTCCTTCTACTGACAACTACAAAGAAGAGCCTGACTTTCATTTTCTCTATAACATCCCATTAGGCATCCAAGAGAAACATGATCCCATCTTAGACTTTTTCTACAACCTTAACAAATTCATGTCTCTGCACCTCTCCTCACATGCAAGAATAGTGTTTTCCAGTTAATTGATAGCATTTTACATGTTATAACACCTGAAGAATATATATTGCCTTGCTCAGACATGTCCAGTCACATTTGCTTAATTTGAGTCACAGAGCTCCAACCAATTAGGCGTAGAGCACTGTTCACTTTTCTAGTCTTCTGGGATTCTTTTTGTTTTGTTTTTAAGAAAGGAAGAAAGCCTGTT
>VZTI01005483.1:2130892-2172755 GCA_013397865.1 Struthidea cinerea
AAAAAAAAAAAAAAAAAAGCCAGGATTTGATCTCATTTTCATTCCAGCACAAAACCAACTAAATATTTGGATATATCACAGCAGAGAGAAACCAGAATTGCTGACAGTCGAATGGCTCAAGCCATATCTATCCCCATTCCAATAAATCTGAATTTTACAACAGGATTCAAAACAAAAACCACTTAAAATACTAGTGATGAGTACTAGAACCTTGTTTCTGGTTGTTTCAGAACCACCCTGCAATATATGCAGTGCTTCAACATGATTCTGAACACGGCAGACTCCAGCAGCAGATTAAGGCCCTCCATCATTCACATTAGGTCTGTTTCGGCCCCTGGCAGTTCTCCTGTTAACTTATATCTTCAAGGTTTCATGAAAGTCAACAAATCCCCAGCTCATTCAACATTTGCAAATGGCCCAGTTGCCTTTCCACTATGAATTAATGCATAATACACTGGAAATAATCTGAACATCAAGTAACATGACCAGCCTCTACCTCTAGTAAACCTCTTGGCTATTTGTCAGAGGAAAACAAACCAAACAAGCTCTTCTCCTCCCAAAGGACCACAAAAAGTAACAAAGTCTAATAGCTTCCATTTCTAGTGTTCTCATTTTGTCAAGTAATCCAACTCTCCTAAAACCCCCTTCACTCGAGGTCTGTTTTCTTCTTGCAAAGCCATGTTGCGCTAACATCAAATTCTTATTCTTTTGAACTACCCTGCTAAAGCAAGCTATATCAGCTTGAGGATCTGTTCAGTTCTCACTTAACTCTCTTTGTGAGGAAAAAACCAACACATTATCACTCCCTTTTATTCTTTGTCTTCCAAGAATAGTAATACTTCACCATAGATTCAGTTGTATTCAGGACTGTGCATATGACTCAGTAGATTACCACTGATGCAAAATGTTTCTCCACTTTTTAAAATAAATCGTACTATTGAATCACATACAGCTTTTGAGTTTTGTTTTGTTTGTTTCCTCCCTCCTCAATTTCTTTCAGCATCAAGACTTAATTCTCTATGCAGCCCATTCACCAACTCTACGAAACCCTAAAGAACTACTATAAGCAGTTTAATCTGATGAGAATTGAAGACACAAAGTACAGAACATAACACATGGTATTTTAGAGTAACAGTTTTCTTCAAATGCATATCCAGTTAAGAGAAACCCAGGTCTGGGAGAGACATGGGCCTGTCTGTACTCACTATGTGCAGCTGCAGAAAATCACCAAGCCCAGGGGCACTGTCAATCCGGACAAGAATGCCATCCTTCACTGTCGTGCTGAAGCCCACAGCAAGACGGTCTGTCCTTGTGCTTGGTCTGTCATTAGCTGGCCAGGTGTACAGGATGAGACCCCCGCTCTTCCCAAATATATATGTGGCACCAGCTACAAGATAAAAAAACCAAAGAAAAACACATTAGTTATTTGCCAAGTCTAGCGGTAATGCTATGACTTCCAAGAGGAACAACTTAAGCAAGCACATGCTTTCATTAGTTACAGGGGTGAAATCAATGTGTGCTGCTGGTCAGGCCTGATGAAGTGCATTATTAGTTCCTAAATAAAGACAGGCAGCATTTAAGACAAAGATAAGTGAAGAGTTTATCAAGAATTATCAAGACGGCTTACCAAGAATGAATGATTTCATTAGTGCTAATACCCCAGACAAGGCTGGATAGGACACTGCTGTTCAGGGGGGAAAACCACAAGCCACTCCTGTTTCAAAAACATGGGATTCAATCTTATGAGGGGATTCAAAGGAAATATTTAGCATTTATCCTTGGGGTTGGATTTGCCTTCAGCTAAAGACTATTCATGCATAGCAGGAGACTACAATTTTCTCAACATTTCATGAGATTTTTTCATATCTAGTCCACATATTTCCAGCACCATTTGTCTTGTCACCACTCAGCCTGGGAATTTGTTCCTTGCCCTCGTGTTTAAGGATGACACTAAACTTCTCCCATGCTGAACACTGCCCTCCCACATTCATGAGGGCCATCTGAGCTGAGGAAGGCAGAAACACAAGTGAGGAATTATTGTTGCAAATGAGGAAGCTGAGAAGCGAAAGAATTTGGAGTTCACATTCTGACTTGTACTCAACACTCCGAGCTAGGAGCAAGATTTTATAACTCAGCAGTTATAAAATCAGCCCCCAGGCTTCTTGGAAAATATATCTAAAATTCCTGTCCTGTCCAAATCTACAGGCAGGCCAGGAACAACATTCCTCCATGTTTCAGCCACTTACTGCACCTCATTTTTCTGAGCACCATTACAATGATTACAGAATAGTAAGCAAAAATAACCAGCTTCTGTTACTGCAACAAGGATAAAATAGATGTACAAAGTACAGGCAATTACTGGGTACATTTTCTAATCTGACTGAAACTACAACTGAGGATTTTTTTTTTTTTGCACCACACCAATCAGCAACATGTATCACACAACCCTGTACAGAGTAAATGTAGTTAGACACAGAAACAGGTGGGATCATATAAGGGTAATTTCTACGCTTGCCTACAAAGCTGCAGCTTCACTGAAGCTCTTTATGACCTGAATTCCAAATAAATGCTACACATTAGTAGAAATAATTGATACACTTCTCCCTTGCTAAAGAGGCTTCCTCTAGAGATCTCAGAACACATTACCAAAACAGACATCAAAAACTCAGCCACAGACGAATGAAATTATATGTGAACAGCTGACTCAATGACAGAGTGAAAATGAATCATGTTTTCTTCTTCCCTTCCAGGCCTATGCACATCCAACAGAACATGCCCTCAGTAAATTCAGACAAATGTGTCCAAAATCAGGGTTATATAGGAAATTTCACTCATAATTCTGAATTACCAAAAGAGCACATTCTGCAATTCTGGAACTGTGCACATACACTTTTTCAGTTTCAGAAAGAATAATTTTACAGATTTTTACTCATTCTGCTTTAAACTCCAGATAAAGGGTGCATAACTATTTTAAGATGTATAGAAAGAGGTTTTGTTTATCCATTTGTTTAAACACATCCCTAGCTCTATTGGGAACTTTATGGTTAAGACAGTTGGAGATGACCAGGTACTGAATTATCTGTGTCCTCCCCCCATGCACAGGTATAAAAACAGCCCCCCTAAAACTACACCACAAATATACTCCTTCAGTTTATCAGTTTGTTCTATAACTTCTGTGTGTATTTCCACTACAGACTAAAACTAGGCACAGCAACGTAGTAAGCAAAACTAGATCTACCCATTGTTGATAGCTTCACAAATTAAAACCCACTTCCCAAAATTACTCTCACTTGATTTGAAAGTTCTCCTCCTTTTCTTTGTACTGGTTATTAAGCCTTTCAGCAGCAAAGACAAGCTTGGAGGTGAGTTCTTCACTCTTTATGAAGACAGATTATTTCTTTGCCTCTCCAAGAGCCATTTGGCTGCAGGTGGACCATGTCAGTCCTCCAACAAGAGCCAGTTAGAACCAATTATGTCCTCACAGGCCTTTCATGAGACTTGGCTACTTAAACAGATCTTATTTTCTCCTCAGAGAGCATAGATTTTGCTTCTAAGACTAACCTGACAATATTCAGTACCCTGTACTGAGGTACCAAAGGTTCCTAAGGTAAGGATCAAAAACACTAAGAAATAACACAGTATAAATCTGCCTCTGCTGGGTCTTATTTCAGTTGTCTGTGAGATGGCTCCACATAATGCTTCATGAAGACACATAGTACTCTGGTTCAGCTGGGAATGTCAACTCAGTTCTGGAGTTCAGCTGGTCCACAGGCTGTCCAGCTTTACCTTAAATGTGGCAGGGGTTTACTGTGATGGATTTTGCAGTCATATATTCTGGCAAGGCATTGAGTTCTTGAAGGACAATTCAGATACAACAACCAGAGCAGCACTAACCCAAACAGACCTGTAAGCAGAAGTCTGATTGGCCAGTACTTGTTTCCTTATTTCCCAGGTCAGAAATACCTGCATAATAAGAGATGGGTCACTTGCTTTATCTGTGTGTAGCTGAATGTACAACAATTTGTTGGATACATCCATGTCCCCTCCCTTCATCAACTTTTTGAGGACATACAGGATATCCATTGACATGTTTGGAAAGAGATGCATATTAACATTGTGCCAGTATAATTTTTTCCCCAAATTATGAACAAAATAGTCATTCCAGTCTGAAAACATAAGATGCATCAAGTAAAAGTGGAAGTATAACAAGAGTGAGTACCACACTGCAATCACATAAAAAGAAAAAGTAATGAACCCAACCACGCAACACAAACACACTTGACTTAAATACTTCTATTTGACTGCAGAAACCATGAGTTTATAGAGTTTGAAAGTTCAAGAGACTTGAACAAGCAAATTATAACTCTGGACCTTCAGGAAAGGAGATTTCAGCTTCACCAGAACTTGACAAGGCCTGGACAACTCTATCTGATTGGACTTGCTTTAAGCTGGCGTGAGTGAGCTGGCTAGACCAGTTTACCTCCAGCAGTCCCTTCTGATCTTAAATCAACAATTATCCTTTCTTTGTGGTATTGCAGAGAATTGCGGAATAATTAACCAAAGAATTCTAATTTTAAAAAAAGCTGGTGAAATGCAAGTCTGTTAATCTTGAGATCTTCTTGTACCTAAGCTCTGTTACAGGCCTCTTTATTAGACAAGAACACATATTTTTTTCCAAGACACTTTCTATTCAAGACAGACAGTAGACTACACTCTTATATTTTGTTTTTTCTCACTGTTCAAGGTTTGGTTATGTAACTCCTTTAATAAATACAACACCAACTGTGCCCTAACAATAGAATAGTCTGAAGGACTGATTAATTTCATTGTACTACAACGTATTGTTGTTACAGTGTTTCACCACTTCAACTATATAAGACTAAATTCAACCTATACCATGCAAAAAAAGAACAATAAAATCAAGGATACAAGCACACAAAATTATTTCCCCAGTCAGTTTTGTGAGCAATCTCACTTCTCACAGTGCCCTGGGCCAGATTTACTGTAGCAACACATAAAACCAAATGGAAGTAGAATATTTTTAGCTACTCTACATGCTGCATGAAGAATTTGGTCAGCACTGGGAGCTCAGTGAACTGAAGAAATATATAGAGAGGAAACATTCCCTAGAGACTTAAGCTACTACGCCATTACACGTTTAGCATATACAAAGCTTATAAACTCACAAAACTTAGTGTGGCAGACTGGCAGCTGACTTCTCCCAGAAATTGCATAACTTGTAACTTATATCATTGGTGTTTAGAAATTTAAACATCAAAGATGGGTATGTTACAACATATGTGACAATGCAGTCTGCATATCTAGCATAGGTAAATCATATATTTGCTAGTTGTATTCATGAATAGAGCTGTTATATTATTCATCTTTAGTCAAAATAAAATAGTTTGAGGCAAAGACTCCTCATGGAAAACTCCTAACAGACAAGTCATGACCAAGGTTATAAGCCACAGCAAATAAAGCCTACAAGTGAGGTGTTTTAAGAAGCATTTAGTTTAAGTTGGCACCACCACCTGTCATTTTAATTCATCATTGCCCAAACACTTCAAAAACCTATTTTAAGGAACAATTTCCTTCAATTAACATAGTACAACTGCAGTAAAGTAGGAAAGTAAAGTAGTAAAGTACAAGAATAGTAGTGGAAAACAAGTCTGTTACATCTGCACGAATTAAAACTTCTGCGCGCCACACTCCTATGAATTTCCCACATTAAATAATTGCAAATTCTCTCTTTGCATCTACTAAGCCATCAAAAGCCTGGTTTGCCTCAGCTACAGCATAGCACACACACTCATCTCCCTGTGGCCAAGAAAATGTAACACTTGGTAGGTACTACAACGTTTATACACTGAAGGGTTACCTGCAGCAACTCTGCGCTGGGAGAGTATACGTTTAGCATAGTGTAAATGCTACAGTTCATATTTTTACAACCAAAAAGTACCTTTAGGATGCAAATTATGAAGAACCCAGGCCGATTCAAAAGCTACAATAATTACTTGAGTACCTTTCAGAAATCTGTCCCAAGGATGGATAGTCATGAGCAGCATGGAATGTTGGAGGGCATGGGCCACCTTTTGAAGGCCTTTTCTGCTCCAGTGATTTGGAAGTTCACCCCTGAACAACTACAGGACCCTGATAAAGTGACAGAATATTTGCAAGGAGAATGCTGTGGCACCTCCAGGGATGAGCCCTGGAGGCACACCCTATGCCTCACACCGCTGTCTGGATCACCACCTTGGGGCTTGAAAAGCAAGTCCTGCAGCAGCACAGCACCCTAAAAAGAATTGAGTCTGATAACAGGACTAATTTCAAAAATAACCTTGTAGACACCTGGGCCACAGAGCACAGTATTGAGTGAGTGCATCATATTCCCCATCCGGCACCAGCCTCTGGGAAAACTGAACAGTACAATGGACTGTTAAAAATCACATTGAAATCGATGGGTGGTGGGACCTTCAAACATTGGGACCTACATTTAGTGAAGGCCACCTGTTTAGTGAACACCAGAAGCTCTACCAATTGAGCTGGCCCTGCCCAGTCATAACCTCCACAAACCAGAAGGGGATGAAGTCTCTGCAATGAACATGAGAAAGGTGTTAGGGAAGACAGTTTGGATTAGTCCTGAGTCAAGCAA
The DNA here is from genome assembly GCA_013397865.1 of Struthidea cinerea. Lineage (NCBI taxonomy): Eukaryota > Metazoa > Chordata > Aves > Passeriformes > Corcoracidae > Struthidea > Struthidea cinerea. The sequence continues at coordinate 2,137,545 of VZTI01005483.1, forward strand.
AGGCAAATCTATCCGCAAGATTGTTTTTCCTCAGGGACTTGGATGTACTTGGGGGGTATTGGAGAGGAACAGGGGAATACAATGTGTACCTCAAGAGAATTTGATTTTTGTGTGAGAACAGTCTGTAATGTTGAATTTTACAATACCGGTTGCTGAATGACGTTGCCACTGTATGCCATAAGTACCACGGACAATGAGGATGGGCTGCTTCAGCTACACCAGTCATGAGCTCATGATGCAGCTGGCAACCAGCCAAGAGCACACCAGCCCTCCTGCCCTGGAAGACATCTAGGATGGATAGAACCCGCATGGACTAAATGACCTTAACAGACATCTTGGAGGGAGAGCCATTGACTAAGGAAATGGTATCTGTGCTTGTGTTTATATATGCATAGCTGGGAGGCCTAAGATTTGAGCATGACATTAAGTGGTATAGGATACCATGCACTAAATTGGGGAATGCCATTTCTAAACCATAACAAATATAGGTATTATTTTAATTCTTAACATTTTTGTAAAAAGAGTGGAAACTTGTTTTATATTACATTCTGCTTAGTCCGGTAGTTCAGATGAGTCTTGTAGAGTATTTAATATGCCGGTGTAAAGGTCCTCACACGTTTATTAATAATCATAACCTTCTGCTATCTAACAAGAAGCTATCAGTTCAACTACAAGAAAATTCATGATGATGGCATTTTGCTCTTCTTTCTTGGCAGGAAACTGAAATTTAGGTAATTTTCAAGAAGCAGTGTTGTCAAAGGATGAAATCAGTAACACATTGTGCATGACCATAGGTTACATGAGCAAATCAAGAGCCATTTCACATCAGCAAGGAAACCTTGATAACACCTGTAATTAGCAGCCCTTTAATCATCAGCCCTCTGAAGGCATAACTAAATAATGGAGACCTGATAGTTTATACAGACATTCAAAAAATCCCACAAAATCTTAATAAGAAAAGGTAGAACTTTTTCAAAATTTACATCAAGAAAAAGTAAGGGTGACCCTTACCTTACTGTACCTGGACTAGGCAGTTCATTTACTATTTCCATCACCAGAAAAGGCATGTAAAAGGAATGCAGGTTAGAATACTGGCATGAAAGCAAGTGAGAAGAGATCAGGCAAACATCTGCAGAAACTAAGTAAGGAGACAAAATTTGCTGCTGCAGGAAGCATCATAATTTGGTCATGCAACAAAAAAGAAGTTCCAAAAAACATGGTGTATAGAGAGCTATTCAACCCTCGCAAGTGGAGATGAACAAAGCAACAAGGAAGAGCTGCTACAACCAATTTCTGTTCTAATGGAGAACTCTAATAACACAGACTGGAAGTTTTCCCAGAAATCTGATCAGACTGATTTGATCACTGCCCCCAAAATTAAGGTTCTTGGCCATATGTTTGCAGCTTAAGGTAGACTCCATATTTGACCACTCTATATCCAGTCAGAGAAACAACTATAGTGTAGCTCTTCAGGCCTTTACTTGGCCAGACAGTTCAGCATCTCATTTATTTATGCTTGCTACGCTCGAGAAAAAACAATCCATGCTTTGACCACCAGCTCTAAGGGGGAGTTAAAGCAAACAACACATACTGCACAAACCAGAAAAGAGAACCACAACTTTCAAATTACATCTATTTATTGCTCCCCAAAAGTTTATGACAACACAATGCAAACAATAAAACATCAGTTGAAACCTGTACACTGCCAAAAGGATGAAAATTGGCTGAGTAAAAAATGAAGCTTCTGACAGTTGTTTTTAATACTTAACTCATTCTGGCCACCTCAAATAGACTACACATATGCTGTACAACTCCAAATTTCCATTAAATTAATTTCTTAGGAGTAAAAGGAGTGAAAGAATGACAAAAGAATGTTTTGAGGACAGTCAAAGAAAGGAAACAGTGTCCATATGCATTAACAACAATAGTGATGAATACAGGTAAAATTTTCACCTAGCTTTGTAATATGCTCTCAAAGAGCACGGATGATTTAGCTGACTCTTCATTACTTGAAATCACTTCAACTGGGTCAATTCTAGGTGTGCTGAAGCATCTGTATTACCTAGAGATAACCTAAGAGGTGTTTTCAATTGCCAGCTCCTGCAAAGTTATTCCTGTGGGTCTTGTCCACTAAATGCATTGCCTTCAGCATAATACAGCTTCTTTGCCTCACAGTTATATTAGATGCATGATAGCATTTCCAGCCACCATTATAAAACAAATTAAGAATAGAGAATAAGAAAAGACCAAGAGAGAATTGTCGCATTCCTTCTGCCCTTTCATATTTACCAAGGCATCAGTCTTGACAACAGCTATTCTTCCTTTTCCAGTTATAAAGTGTCATCTTGTTGCCCTCAATCCTGAACTTCAGTTACATTGTTATCCTAATCCCTCTTTTACTCTTCTTCTTCCTATCCCACTATACATCACACCAAATAAAAAAAAGTTCTTAGACAAAAGAAGTAATTATATCTCGGGAACCAAAACAAAGCTAGACATCTACACATCCCCTGCCTTCAAGCATATACACCAATGTTCTTACATTATATGAATGATCTGCAGTATCAGGATATCCCAGGGACATCTTTTGAGTTACTGCCACTCAATCACACATATCAAGAAATTTAAGTCTCATCAAAACTGAATATCATCAATCAGGATGAAAAGTTTTACTCCTCCTTCACCTAAAGACCCTCTCTGGCATTTGTACATCTCTGTGACTCCGTTGCTGTGTTTTCCACACTCTGAGTTTAAAAGGTCTATTAATACAAACACCTGTTTGATTAAAAAAAAGGAGATGGGTGTTGAAAAGATTACAGGATCTAATCACCATCATCATCTGGGTCACTTGACCATGCCATCACAGGATCCTTCCTGGGAGGAAAGAAAGACAGACCTAATATTTTCTATGATACAATTGCTGAAACATCCTTTTATTTATCAAGAGCTTTAAACTGCCTAAGAATAAAGAAAACTTAAATCCCTGAAAAATGCAAAGCTTCCAGTCTAATCCTCAAAAAAAGAAAAAAAGAAAAGCAAGCCTCTGTGCTTAGAGTTCTCATGAACTAACTCTACTTCCTTTAGGATGCTCACTCTTCCCTTGACAAACTCTCTGAGACTGAAATTGAACACGACATTCATCTCAAAAAATCAGATGTTCTTTGACACGAAATTCCTTTCTCACTTTAAAATATGAAGGAGCTTCTATATAAAAAGGAGGAGGAGCTATAAAAGCTGCAAAACTAACACAAAACGGAAGCAGCAATTCGGATAACGCCTGCTTTCTGTGTTTGTCTTCTTTAATGACAGCAAATTAATACGAGTCACTTTCCTCCCAGTATGTGTGCATCAGCCAACAATTGGATCAGACAGTATGTTACTTCTTATTAGTTACACTGCATTAAAAAGATTGGAAGAGGAAAAGAAGGAGAGCAAGGAAGCGTTTCTAGAACTACTTGAAGGTCCAAGATAATTTATTCTTGAAATATGGATTTCTCTAAATCTAGGATACCAGAAAGATTGAGGTTTTTTTCCAAATATGAATTTTCCATGGTGCATGTTGGGGATGTTTATCATCTCAGAAGGAATTAAGGGATTAGCTGCTGACTAAAACAGATGCAAGATGACCATAGGCACACCAGTTTAAACATAAAAGATTGCAACACTGAAAATATTTCAGCAATACCTTAATTTCCATTGTAACAACATGATTGGTCAGACAACGTCATGTCTTCAGCACTGATCCTAAGTGGATACCCAGGGAAAACTAAGAGTAGAGCAAGCCTATTTCCTTTAAGTATGCACTCAGACCATGAGTCTTTTCTTCAATTAACTCAGCCTCATGTGGTTTGTTTATACAGTAATCCCAAAGAGATCTATTTTTCAAGTACTTATCCAGTCTCTCTTTGAATACATTTAAAAGTTTTGCATTCACAATGTCTTACAAACCCTCAGCAATGACTCACACAAATCTGCCATTGATGTAGCAAGTTAAACATTAGCCAGCTGTGGGCCCTATCAGCAGAGGCGGCCTATACCATCTTGCATTCCACTAACAGGACCTGGGGCTGTTAATAGATGAAGTGATTATTCCCCTTTACTCAGTGGTTGTTAGACTGTGTCTAGAATAATGCATCTGATTTTGGATTGACAAACTGGAGCACGTTCAGTGAAGTGCCACAAAGGCAGTTGGGTGGATGAAGTGCCTGCCTCGTGAGGAAATGACAACAGATTCAGGCTTTTTCAGCTTGGAGATGACACAGCTTCAAGGGGACCTAAGGGCAGTCTCACAGCACCTGCAAGGAGGTTATTGAGAAGCCAAAGGCAGGCTCTTCACAGTGGTGCACAGCTGAAGAACAGGATGCACCTGCCGTACTTTGAAGTGAGCGAATCTGACTCTACAGCAGGGAAGAGCTTTCTCCTCACAAGGACACACATGCAAACAGGTTGCCCAAGGAGATTTTAGAGTCTCTGAGTGTGGAGGTTTTCAAGATATGACTACATAAAACCCCAAGCAACCTGATCTGACCTCACAGCTGACCTTGCTCCAAGCAGGGGTTTGGACTAGAGATTTCCTGATGTCACTTTCAGCCTGAGTGAAAAAGGATCCCCTTTTTGTGTGAAGAATCATCTTTTTCATACTTGCTCTTGCTAAACAGATTACATGCTTCCTAGCTCTTGTTCTGTAAGGCACAGCAATCTGTCCCTATATCTATCCTCTTAGTGTCAACTTTGCCTTGCAAACTTATACCACCACCCTCAATCCTTAAGTAATTTCTTTCAGTAAAGGGAACAGTTGTGTCACCAAATTCAGGCCCCACAGCCTTATGCAGCCAGATGACAGTTATCAATCTAGGAAAAAGCCCACAAGGACAATTCCTCCAGGTATTTTTTTTTCTTACACATTACAGAGTAAGAAAAACATTTTGCAAAAAAAACCCCAACCCCCCCACAGTACTGATAACAAAATAGAAAACAAAAGGCTTAAAATCAGTATGCACCAGAAGAAGAGACAGAAGAAACGACAAACACAACTGAAATATGAAATTTGATGGGTAAAAGTGCCTGGAAAACCGTGACCCTTGCAGAACAACAGGATATGTTTAACTGGGGTCAAGTTATCCACCACCTACAGAGCGACTCCATTACTTCATTAGGTGCAACTGTGACTAAATTCAGTAAAGGTAGATGGAACCATTTCTTAGTTGCATTCTGCTGCCAAAGAGCAGGTGGCATCAGGATGCAATTTCGCGTTTCTTGGTATTTGCTGATAAAAGAGCACACAGAGAGGATCTCCTTTGAGAAGCTCAGAAGGCAGCATGCCAGAGGAGCTGAATACAGAGACTGCTGTTAGCAAGGAGAAGCACAGCAGGATTCATAGCTCACTTGGGGCTTGGAGGAAGAGCAGGAATGTTAGTTCAGTACAGTTTTACAGAATCTGAACAGTAACAAAATGGCCTAAATACCTCTCAAGATGGATGAAGGCCAAAATGCTATTATTGATCTCAGCCCAGTCAACTCTCCTCTAAAGAATCTTTCTAGTGTTTATCCTTAAGCAACACTTCATTCCATTAAAACAAGTTCCCTCATAAAAAGATGAAAACAAAACAAAAAACCCAAACAAAAAACCCAAAACAATAAAAACCAACCAACCAAAAAAATTCCCCAAAACCCAAACAAAAAAACTACACCAAACCCAAAGCAAAACCAAAACAAAACTGCAAAGACAACCTCTGTTCTCTCAGCGTCATTTAGTCACTTCAGGTTTAAGTTTAAGCATAACATTTTGCACGACCAGTCTGAGTCTACAAGGTTTTTCTTGTTTTAACTGTAGGCAATCCTTCGCTCTTACTTACATACCTGCTCACATTTCCTTAATCATAGATACCAAAACAGAAAATACAGTTTATATTTGCTGTCTTCACTGCAAGAGACCAAACCCAAATTTTCAGTCTTGACAGCTAAAAAATATTGGGCCAGAAATACCAGCTACTGGGTATTCATTAAAGCCTCAGAAGGTAAGAGTTTTACCAAATCTAATATGCTAAATTAGCAGCAGGTTTTCAGGTATCTAACCTTTTGCTGGCTATTAGCATTTTAGCAGTATGATTTTGAAATGAACTTCTTGATCTATTATCACTAGCCATGTTTTGGTTCTCATCAGAGCAGCCTCAGAGCACACACGCTTGACTCCTTAAAATCTTCCAGTTTAGTTTAAAACTAAACTGGAAGATGCAATCCAGCTTTTAACAAGATACTAATCTATAGTACCAGACTAGAGCTAGTCCAAAGTATCACTTCAGAAGCAAAATGCCTGCAGTATAGATCTCAGGTCCTTGGTACTAAATTTCATTCTGAAAAACCAACTCTCATGCTGATTGTTATTGTAGACACAGCCTAGTCTTCTATGACTAAATGGGGCCCATTTTGGTCTATCAAGGAAAGAAACTCAGAGTTCTGAGCTTTTTGACCTCACGTCAAATATGGCACTATCCCTCACAAGCACTGGAAGGTCAGTGATGAGAAGAAATGCATTTATGGGAGCTCACCATTCCCAAGGCTCTCTGACCTTCCCCAAGGTTACATAGGGAATATAAAAACAATAGGTATCCAGAGCTAGTAATAGGGCACACAAATTATTCTGTAAATGATATGCAGCTTTTCTTGCTATTACCTCTTCTTCTTGCCACCATGAAAGGACATCCACCACTAGGAGAGATGCACATATGCAAACTTTACACAGGCAATCTGTTAAAAGTACCATGCCAGAGTAAAAGACAAGTGTAATGGTTGTTTAATCATTCTCACTATGAAGTGCCAATTCTGTAGTGTCTTATGACATTCATGAATGATGCAGAGGGCTGGCATGATGAATGCAGAGCAATTCCGACTGACAGATACTTTCAGAGAATTTATATCCTTCCCACACTCCCAGGACAAAAGGGCTCTTGAGCTGAGTTATCATTTGTTCCATGAGAGGATTTACAGTCTTGCCAGCAACTCCTTTTACCTTACTCTATAAAGCGTTTATTTTGATATACTGATTGTGATCATTCAAGAACAACTGTATCTGAAGAAAGTCAGCAGGGGAGAGAAAAAGCAGAGTGGTTCTGATTAACTTGCTCACCTTGACCTGGGACTTTATTCCCCTCAGCCAGTTTGCTTTGTCTTTGGTTATCAGTTCTTTCCCGGCATCCTCTGCTATCCCATTGTATTACATTACAAATGTAATATCACTCAAGGGAGACATGTAATCTCCCATGCCTGGCTACCCTTCCTTCATGGCAAAAGGTGAAGTTTAGCCACAAAAGCCATCCACTGTAGTCCCTTCTTATTATTTCACTAGAAAGCACCTCAGCATCACAGTTTTCACACCACTCTAGAGTGGCCTCTATCTTACAGTTACACACAGCAACAGCTCCTGCCATGAGATTCAGCACAAAGGAGCACCTGGACCTTATCCAGAAGGATAAGGCAGGCTGATACAGGCACACAGTACCACAGTCTCAACAGTACTTGGAGACTAAGACGTTTCCACTGCCATGATGAACACATCAGCATCAGACGTGTATTGCATGAGGCAGTTTAGCAAATGCAGACCTTCTTGCCTCTGGTGGAGGCTACCAGTAAGTCTTGTGACTTGGTATTCAGCCACTCTCTAAAAGTTTTTTTTCACTATTTTATTCTGAGAAATACAGCAGTTACAATCTTGACTAAAATACATCATCACCTAAGAGGCCCTGAGTCCGTGGCCTTCAGCTGCACAAAGCAATAGCATGTGTCACACAAGTGAGGATAATGAAAGGTCTGTGGGCTGATCACATCGATCTAATGACAGCAGTGATTTCCCTACACTTCATTTTGAAAGCATTAGGTGACTTCAGGCAGAGAAGCAATAAGTTCCTGTGAATATTACAAATAATATCCATAATACCATTACAGAGAAGGATATTACCTTTTTTAACACATTTTAAATTATGCTTTAACACCATAGTTTTGCACCTCTATACAGTATTTGCTCTTAAATGCCCTGAAATGTTCTGTTCTTGAAGGAGGCCTGCACAAACTAATAGGAGAAATTTAACTTGCTTGCTTTTGAAATTAATCTATCATTATGTTAGAGGATAATGCACCACATCACCACACAATGTTAAGGTAGACCAGTGACAGGTGCTACAAAACACCTATACAGACTTGTAGAAGGGACTTCCTAGAGCAGTGAGTGAACCATATGGTATTTAATGGGTATTGCTAAGAAGTTCTAGAAAGATAAGCTAAATTAATAAGGCTGAAGAAATAGCTAAAAATGGATAGGCCATGTCCTCTTAACCTTTTCTCCCACTGAGAAATTTTGATTAAAATTGATAAATATTTCTTCGCTCATATTTCAGGTGTGTAATAATCTCCACCTCTAAGCACTAAACCTCAGTATTTTTTGCTTCTGTCTCTACCATTTTATTGTGAATTGCCAGCTTCATTCCAAATAAAGCATTTAATTACTACATCATTTATTTGGGAGACAACATAGGGAAGAGTTTCTTTCAGGTACATCTTTCAGGGTGCCAAAGATATAGAATTCTATATAAAGGTCAGTGTGTATATATATATTATAAATATATATTCAGTATACATATATAAGTTCAGTATATATATAAATAAAGTACAGTTTTTCCCCCACTAAAGGAGGGGGGAGGAATCTTTCTCAAATACCATGGAAAAATAAATCCCAGTCTATCTTTTCTTTCTCTCCCATGCTGTAAATGCAAACTATTGATTTACCTCTAGCTCTTTCATGCCTTTCACACGCTTCAATAATACAGAGGATTTGTTCCTCATCCTTTCATCTCCAGGCCTGGAATGCCTCTTAAGCCCTCCGTTAAGGGTCACTCATTCCTCCTCAAACTGCAGCACTCACATCCTACAGAACTCCACAGGTGACAGCTAGAGAGACATGCAAGTAGCACATAATCACTTACCTCCTGACTTCCTTGGCAGGTGAGACAGAAAGACAAAAATTTTTATAAACCCTAGTTATTCAGACTTCTGATCATTTATGTTTGATCTTTTGTAAGTCTCCTTCTGAATGCAATACAAATACAGTAAATTATGGATAAAAAGTAATTTCCAATCCAGCACCTTGCATGAAGCTGAACTGGCAAGCACTGTTCCATCAGGTCTATACAACCACAGAAAACAGGGAACATGTGGACCTTCTTACCTCAAATGCTTAGAAACAAAGAACCATTGGCTAGTGGGAAGGAACATGCAGAGATCATTTAGTTTCCCCTCTCCTCCAACTCAAAGCAAGGTCAATGAGAGCAGATTACTTAGGAACTACTTCCATTCAGTTTCGAATACTTCAAAGAAAGGACATTTAACAACTTCTTCACTGACAATCAGTTGCAGTATTTTACTGTCCTACTTCGTAAGTTACAATTTTCCACATTCCATCTTGTGCTCGTTTCTTCTCATGCTATTTCTGTGGATCTCCAAGATGAGTCTTATCTATAAACTCCTAGTCTGGTAATTAAAGACAACCATAGTTTTTCCGCCCTCTCTCCCCTTAGGGTTCAATAAACCATGTTCTCTTGTATTTTCCAGCACCTTTACCACCTTGGTGGCCTTCTGCCAAGTGAAGCCCAAACTTGAATGCAGTACTCCAGATGTAGTCTCACAACTGAATACAGGGTAGGAAAGCATTCCCTTGGCCAGCTAAGGTAGATCACTATGTCATTGGCTCTGCAAACAAGGACACACTGCTGGCTCTAATTCAAATAGTTAAACACCTTTTCTACACAGCTGCCTTCTTCCATTCAGTTGGAACACAGCCTGTTGCCCCTTTTGCAGACGAATTCTCCATCCTACATGACTTGGCACTTTCTTTTGTCAAATTTCATAAGATTCATCATGATGACCCCATTTCTCCAATCTGTTGAGGTCCCTCTGAATTGCAGCTCATCACTGGCTGTCCCCAGTTTGATAATTTGCAGACTTGCTGGGAGCACACTCAGTTTGATCAGCACACACATTAAACAACACTGGCATCAGCATCAGTCCCTGAAGGGCATCATAAGCCGCCTGATAAACTTTGTGCCATTGAGCACAGCCCTTTCAACCAGCAGGTCAAGCCAACTTCCCACCCACCTAATCCATATCTCAAAGGTTGCATAGGGATACTGCAGGAGACAATATCAAAGCCTTTGTAGAAGTGAAGGTAAACAATATCTCCTGCACCCCTGCTATTCATAGAGCCAGTCTCACTGCAGAGGGCAATGACTTTGGCCAAGCATAATTAGCCCACAGTAAATACATGTGGGCTATTCCAAATTAGCTTTTCATCCCCTTTGTGTGTTTGCAGGTAGCTTCTAGGAAAATTTGCTCAGTAATCTTCCCAGGAACTGGTGTTAGGCTAACTACTCTGTAATTCTCTAGCAAACATAGCCTTTACTTTTTTTTTCTCCAGCCATTAATAACATTTTGACTGTTTTGTTTGGTTTTGTTTTTGCCACCAATTTTCACTCCAAGTATCTCACAATTTCTCACTGTATTTATTGAAGATCAAAGTGCCACAGTGTGCTGTAGGCTCTTGGATCTTAATATTTCTTCTATCCTAGAAAGGATTTCCTTTCTTCACATATGCTGTCCTCAAGATTCCTGTTAAAAATAGATCTCCCCTTGTGAAAACTCAGTCTCAGGACCTGCAAGCGTTCCTTCATCTATTTCACGGCCTGAAAACATTAAGAGAAGTTCCTGTTCCATTTAGTTTGTCAAAGAAAAGGACCTGCTCCTGAGTTATGTGATTGTCTGTTTCATGAACACATCAAGTATGACCAGTGCTACATATATCATGATGACCCATTTTCCTGAAAATCCAGGAAAGTGTTTTCCTTCTTGTGGAATGTGTCTAGACTCACAGTTCACTAATCTGATATTTTCTTCATTTTAGCAAAGTTGAGTGGGCTCCCTCATGTCATATACTTGGAGCTATAGGTCAGCTCTTCTGATTTAGGTATTCTGCTCCAAATCCAACTCCTAATTCCACTCCTTTGTTCTAGAGAATGAGATTACTAAAGAATTCTTTTGGCCTTTCCATAAGTGAATGCTGCTATAAGATACTCATAAAGCCTATGAGAGCTGCAGTTTCTTCAGAGAAGTCCTTCCAACACGTGATTCTGACAGTTACATCTTCCCTTCAGTACTAATAAATTGGAAAGTGTGCAAAGAACAGAAAGCAAGTTCCAGGAAAAGCCAATTTTTTTCAGTGGTCTCAGAGGTTCAGGCTGTTCCATGCGCTCATTTTCCTTTGTTCAGAGGTCCACAGGTTATTTTGAAAGGTGGCTTCCATACAGGACTTTGAGGTACTTTACACATTTTTACATTAATTTATTTATTTTTACATCTGATCAGTTTCCATGTCACTTTTGCTAATCCTCGATGTTATTTATATTTAAACAACAGCCTCTGGCTTTTATTCTCTCCATTCGATTCTCCCACAAGTCATGAAATGCTGAATTGATAAGCTGACAATAATTGCCACAACAGAACAGTAAGGTCACAAACATAAGCAAAAGAGAATGTCATTCTGACCTTGCAACAAGCATAAATCTGAGCAATTCATCTCAGGTCAGTGATTTAATTCGAGTACATTTAGTTATAAAAGAAATCATGCTCACTGCAGTACTTCGAGGCAGTATCTGCTTGCATGTTAATTTATATTCAAATATAATACCTTCTGTAACATATTGTATTGGGGAAGTAATGGGGAAAACCAATCATTGGAAAACTGAAATCACGGCCACTGAAATTTTCCACTTGTTACAGAACGTATCAGAATTTTCTCCACCGCTCACGTATTTCTGTGACAACATATTCCATGAGTAGGTGGGATGGATCTTTCTTTTTCAAGGCAATCCTCCTATAACACTGCCAGAATAGATTTAAACCACACACAGAGCAGAATCATAGACATTTCTGTCCAGTTATTTTGGCATTACGCATGGTCTATCAGCAACCAGTTACTGTCATGGTAGAGCAAAAGGAAATGGAAGACTTGCTAGGGCTTACATAGCAGCTAGACCAGCCAGTGGAAAAAGACTAGAAACCAAAGAGCGTAAAAGATGTACAATCCTCTCTTCTGAGTTAGGCCAAGTTAGGCTATACATGATGAGGGAGTTTAAGGCTTTCCTGTGCAAGTTCATTTGCCCTGGTGTATCTACAGCTGAACTGCATCAAGGGGAGGGTATAAATAATGCCTTACAGGGAAAAGAAGGCTAATGTGCTAATGGATGCCAAAATAACATTGTTACTTGCCCACTCATGAAAGACCAACCAATCCAGACACTGAACAACTACAACCACACTGAGCTCAGGCACCCTAAGAACTATGGTCCACATACAATTCTGTATTGAGTCAGCAAGAACCAGGTAAATGGCAGATCTGTCAGCCACTGGTAAAAGGAGCTGATATCTCAAGAATAAATAACTATTAACTATCTAGGATAGTTAACTACTTTCCACCATATTTGCAGATATACTACACTCATTTTCCATTGCAACATTAAAAAAAAAATGCTCTTTGGTGGGTAGAAAAGTACTGGATTTTTTCCTTACACCACTTAGGATCAATTTTGCAGGAAAAAAGGAATCAAAGTAAACATACTTAGAAAATACCAGCATAAAAAAAGAATAAATATAAATTCCAAAAATCTCACGTGAGACTTATGACAGCAGTAATTACACATGCTTACCCAAGTAACAAAAACAAAAGAGCCTTCCCCCACCCCTGCACTTTTAACAACATGCCAGCCCCTTGCTTAACAAGTTTGCAGGAAAACATAAATTTCCATTGTTGCTCAGCTCTCACTTTCAGATGTGGAGATTCCCATCACTAAGCACTACATAAATCAAGATACTGCATTTCAGCATGCTTTCTTACTGCAAACATATTGCTATTGCTCTTTTTTATTAGAAGGGGAAAGGCTGCAGAAGTTGTTTCCTTCAATTAAACTACAAAACTTATTTTTACTATTTCGGCAACATTAGCATCATAGATTATTGTGCTCATGTTTGTTTCTCCTTCCAGGCTACCCTTTGTATGCAGAAAAGAAAATAATTGCAATGGTTTCCCCTCCAGATCTTCTTCTATAACATTTATCTTCAACAAGACCCATAAGAAGTGAATTATGAAATTATGGGTAAGGCAAGTAGCATTTAATCAGAAAGAAAACTATCTGGAAGTTCCTAGTTACACATGTATACCACTTAAGGTCAGCCATTGATTAGAATCTCTAGAGACTACTGCAACACAAGTTGAATAAAACTATTTCTGTTTAAAAAGAAAACCAGCATTCTGAAATAAAATTATTCTTGCTTCCAGGCACACAACCCTATTACTGCAGCTCCCATTATTCCTTTGCTATTCCTTCTGTTCCTTAGTAAATTCACTTGCATCTAGTTTGACATTACAGGAGATCCTGACATACAGATACATCCTATATCTACAGTACAGAAATAAAATTTACTGATTTTTTTGTTCAGCACCGGCCCAAGGGGATTCTGATGTAATGGGGGTATTTTGCCTGCCACCACTATACAAATAAGCCAGTCAACAACAGCATATGTGTCAATAATGTTGAAGCACAGACATCTTAAATGCATGTATTTTTCTGAATTAACTTCAACTCAATATATCAATCTATTTGCAATCTGAAAGGAAAAACAGATGGAAGTACTGGCTAACCTCATCCCTTTCTGCTCCAGTCTAAATTATCCACATCTAAAAGGACTGACCGATGAAATGGAAAAAAAGCTATGTACTCTACACACAGCTTATCTAAGGAGCGTGTTTCAAAGATTCCTATAGTGAAAAAGGAGGTAAACTTTCCAAGTGGCAGCAAAAAGGAACAGCTAGGAGGAATGCAATGACAATGGAAGGGAAAAAAAAAGAAGAAACAAAGTAGTCAGCTGAATATCAAGGGTAACAAGAAATTAATAATGACCATAGACCCATTAAGGTTGGAAAAGACTGCCAAGACCATCAACTCCAACCTTTGACTGAACAACTGCCATAGCACTAATGAAGATGAGCTCTCTCCACGCTTTTTTTTTCCCCCTCCTAGTTCTGAAGAAGGCCTTCAAATAATCATCCACAATTCAAAGCCATAGTGCCTAAGTACCCAATCAAATTTTCTACATGCGTTTCTAGTGGACACACAAGAAAACTGTCTTCCAGAAGTGCATATGGGCCCCAAAACCCCAGGTACAGCACTACTGCTTCTGGTGACCAATATAGACTGCTATATAATGACTGAAATTTTTACACAGAGCGTGTAACCAGCACTGTTCACATGTGTACTCAAAGTTCTTTTCAAGTGGCAGTTCAAAGAACATCACCAGCAATATTTATTTCTTTATTTTTCCACCATATGTCTGGGACCTTTTACCTGGGGGCTTTTGTTTGACTTTGGTTTTAGTTTCATTGCTTTTTTTCCCCCTCCCTGCTGATGTCTGCCAGAGGCATCACCATGGTGACTAAAAGACCTCCTGAGAAGATAACAAACCCTCAAAGTTTTCCTTCAGAGCAGTCTCCAGCTGTTGCAAACTTTCCCCATTTATCTCTTCACAGCCTCAATTAGAGCAATTGCATCTTGGAACCGATTTCCTCCTCCCTCCTACTGAAAATGCTTTGGTCCACCTGTCAATTGGCATCCTTGCTTCATTACTTGCTGACAGCCCACAACACAGCTCCCTTCCCCCGGCAAATTACTCCTAATCAATTCCTCCTGCAACATTATCTCATAGCTCTTCAACATACAGACACACACACACTCTGAAGGGGCTAGCTGGGATGGCTGCCTCCTCAGGAACTATGATACGTAAGGAATTTGGTACATGGAATATTTTCCTGGGATTGCTGCTGGTTTATTCTGGGACACTGGATGAGTTTGACAGACTCACTCTCCCCTTCTATCTATACAGGGTGCTTAGAGAAAAGTTGATGGAAGAAAGCTTGATTACTCAGGATGAAAACAAAGGGCAACTAAATAAACAGTATTAATAAACACTGCATTACATTATGATTGACTGTTACCCACAATAAACCCCCTAATAGTAATCTGTTGATTTTCACTTAGTTGCCCTATCAGATAATGCTTTTGCTTTAATTCCAAATCCTCATCCCCTTTTCTTACACCAATAAGCTAACATGACAAATACCATAGAAAGGCAGCTACCCATTCTGTAACCAGAGACAAAAAGAACCTTCACAACTTTGATGCATCATCTAGGGAACTTTAATCACATTAAGTGAACCAGGCTGTCCTATCCAGAGAAGACAGAAAAGACGAAAGTCATCATGAAATGTGACCCATACTGTGGGGGTCGGTGATGTCTTTGTGTAAGGGCGAACAGAAGCATCCCCTGGGATGCTTTGTTCCTTGGTATGGTCTGTCCCGGTTTGAATCTCCTGGTTGGCTGTAAGCCTCGTCACTGCCCTGGCATTCTCCCATTGGTCCCCATTCCCTAATCCCACCTTTCCCCCTGGCCCCGGGTAAAACGGGGCCCTCGGGATCGGGTTTCAGATTTGCTTTGGAGTTTGGCTGTAAACATGGAATAAACCATCCAGCAGGATGATAAGCGAATCTCCTTCCCGCCTCTTTGTCACCTGACCGTATTACCGAATACGCCCCAGGTTCTGTGGGCTTGCGGGAACCCACGGAACCGGGCAAAAATTACGGTAATACCATACCACTAAAGATCATTATAATTTGTTCTTCTGACAGGTGGATGTTGAATTATTCTGTTATTTTAATATTTTTTAATGCTGTCTTTTCTCTATGGTGCCATACTATTCACTACACATCAGTCTAGAAGTGTGCTTGAAGAGTTTTTATGCATATATTTCTATATAAATGTCTCCTTTGTTTTTTAATAGTTTTTTAATGTAATAAAACACACTAAAAGTACCTGCACATGTGGATACAAAAAACTCATCAACAAACTGCTTCTAAGGGATGCGAAGCACACAAGGGCACATTGCTGAGATTTTAAAGGTCTTTCTTTGCCAGCACATTTAAAACTGCTGAAATTTTCTCGGTTGACATGGCTCTGAATAAGGACATCTGCTTGGCAGATTTATCACTGGGAGAAGCCACACAGGTTTTAACTACGCTGCCTCCAACACTGCTGCTACCGAGTTGTGAATTTCTAGAGCTGAGAACTTTGCTCAATTCAATTCACCTTTGAATTGTTTTCACTCCTGGCTCTCTCAGGTGAGGCTGCCAAGAAGATGTGCAATCAGAGTCATGAGTGATAATGGGAACTGCCAAATGGATCCCAGATGCACCAGCTTCTGCCTCTGTTCTGTGCAGACACAGCACTAAGCCTTTAAGGGCTAATGAAGTGTCATGGAGCAGTGCTTGTTCAGCATCCTTATTATGTGCAGGGAAGCAGTCTTCCCTTTGTGCTACAGAGCACGGAACTGAGGGCTGGGCACAAAGATCAGAATTAGGAACATTGTTCTCTATTCCTATTTTTCCATACGGAAGAAGTAAAGAAAACCCCATCAGCTTACCTTAGAATAAGAAAGTCTTTCTGGATCACTTCATCATATAAACTGAAACAAGCTGCAACTTCTAATTTTTTTTATTTTCAAGTAGTTAGTAGTCCAGAAGGCATATGTTTGTGGGTATCAGTAAGCATGTGACAAGTGTAAAGGATTATTACAGACTGACTGGACAAGCCAAATGTCAGTCAAAGGTGGGGAAGACACAAGCTTTGTACTAATATCCCCAGAGACAGGAGCCTTTCTAGTCTCATTTGAAATTAAAGGAAAAGGGAAATAATACATTCCTTTTCAAATCTGTGCTGTCATGCAAAGAAATGGAATAAAACTATTCATTAAAGGCAATGAATGACTCCCAGGAATCTGTAATAAAAACAGGTTTGGAAACAGAACCTGACATTATAATTTTTAAGAAATGTTTTTACAATCACTATTTATTACTCAGAAAACAATTATCAAGACAACATGATAAAATCATATAAGATCTTTGAGACATGCTACCACACAACTAGCTCTCAACAGACAGAAAGTATTTTTGATTTCTTTTTGCTCTCTGCTTGCATTTACTTCAGGCACCCAATACACCCCAAGGAAACAAATCCCAGCACTGCATGAAGGTACCATGTCGGCTCAGAGACCTCCTTGCTCAGACATATTCTGTTGAAGTGAATTCCAAGAAAGACTGTGAGGTCACCTTCCCCTGTTTTGTTATTAAAGAACACTTGCATGATGCTAGCTTTATAAAATGTGATGATAATTTTCAACATGGATTCATAACAACACTATCTAATTTAAATCCATTTTTCTTTCTATGATTTCATAGTACTTAGAAAGAGTAAATACTATTCATATTTGACAGCCAGGGAAAAGCACCTCAGTGGTCCATCCGTACTTCTGGAAGAGCCTGCAATCCCCAGTAGACTATATCAAGAAGTGCAGTAGCACAGCATCTCTGTGCTCCCCATGATATACCAAGCACCACAAAGTCAGTGAGACAGCAGAGAAAAAATTCAGGGTTTCCAATAGGGGGATTCCTAAAGGTGGACTAGAACTCCATAAAGACAGTCTGAAAGTGGACTGCAGAACCACATTATTATGTTTCTGTTAAGAAACTCTATGATGCATTTATGATATTTCCTGATAATGATTTTTGACAGTAACTCAATGGTCAAAAGTGTGAAAGCTAGAAAACACTGTCTGTTCCTTGCATATCTCATCCACTTTGATAGGTTCCTGTGCTGATATCAGAGAGTTACAGCTTTCGATGAGACAGAAGTACCAATAACAAAAGTGACCAACACGTTTTCATGGAATGAGCTGCGCAGAAGAGTACTTAGTAATAAATAGCTAAGAGTGACAAGCACTGAAAATGAAAACATGAAAAACCGCAATCATGCCTTCATAAGTCTTATCTCTCCAAACATATGCAACAGGACATCTGCTGCTCTTTAACCTCCCTTAAAAGCAGTTACATATCACTGGGAGGAGAACATTTCTCCCGGCCTACCAGTGGCACAAATGCAAGCAGAGCTGATATAGCATTTTGATGTTTATGAGGTCCGTCTTTTTTCAAAACCAAGTAAAAGCATCATTTTTTTAAGTTATCAATATAAATCAGAAGACAAAAACCCAACAGAACCAAAAAATTTAACCTTAAAGATTCAGTGGGACTAAATAACTGCCTTGCAAAACCCTAACCTCTGCTCCCTGATGCTCACACTGGGAGGCCTGAGGTGGTTTGCCATTGAGGCACTATATCTTACCACCAGGATCCATGTTACATTATCCTGCAAGTGCATTCTCTCCATAAGAATTAGTAGAAGCAAGCTATACAATAATTACAAAAATTACAGTCAGAAAAGCCTACTGCTCAAGAGAAGGAAGGGTGCATACAAAAATGCACTGAACTGGAAACGATACCGCAGAGCCCTGCAGCATAATGGTCTAGAACATCTAATTAGCTATTGCTGAATTTATTTTAACTCAGAGGTTTCCTTTTCAACTCATTTGTAGAGGTTTTCATGAGAGAACAACAAAAATTGTTTCCAAATCAAACCAGAAAATTAATTTGTGGAACGTCTGCAAGAGACATAAAATTTGCACTATAACCCAAGTTATCTGCGTGGCATAGAAGAGGCTCAACCACTGTTTCTTGCCTCACTAGAAGCCTTACAAATACATCAAAGACGGTTCTGCTGCTGTCCCATTGTCAGCCCAGAAAGGTAATCTAAATCCCATCTTCTTCCCAAAGATACAAATAAAAACTACAGAATAACAGGAGAACAAAGACTTAGTTCAGAGAGACCTCTGACAGTCAAAGGAAATATAACCCTGTATTTTTCACACGGGAAGTACAATCTTCTGTTGCTCAAGCATCTGTTTGTGAAGTCTCTAAGATATGACAGGTCACTTCTGCATACATTGTTAGTTTAGAGAAAAACAGAACATGGAATAATTTTCCTCTGTAGAAAAAACTCAGATTCTCACATTTATTATAAATGGCCTAAAACTAGTTCACAAATACAGTTACAACCCTGCATGCAGGAATCGTCTTACCAGTAACAGTAGAAAACAGTATGTTCAACCATTTGAACACATTAAACTCAAACAGATTTAGCTCAGAAAATATCCAAGGTGCAGAAAAAGATGCACCAAAAGCATCACCCCTTTTGCTGGAAGTTTTATGTGACCATGTGAATCTTTGAAACCTTAAAAATAAGTGTTCCTAAAGATCATTCACTTACGCTCTTCACCGGAAATGTAATTGCAGCATCACCTGGGAGCTTAAAGAAAAATGTTACTGGAAACAATGCAATGTTGTACTTACTGACATATTTACTAAAAACAGACAAATCAAGTGTTCAAATTACAAAATAAATACAGCTCTAAGCCATATGGGATCCTCCCTACAATGTCTTTCCCTCCTTACCCAAGCAGGTGCCATTCCTGCTTGTAAGGAACTCAAATTAAGATCTTCCAGAGAACTTCAATGCCTCAAGATGAGACACTGCTTCTCAGTTGAGACTTCCTTAAAGCAAATCAAAGGGTAAACGTCTATCACATCTTCACCTTTTTTGTATGTACTGCATTTTGAGGATGCAAATAGAAATTCACTGCATTTTCCATCCCTTCAAGTTCCAGATATGCAAGTCATGAAACGATCGAACCTACAGTCTTTGTTTGATGCAAAACCTATTGAGATCAAAGGCTTTGAAACAGGACCTTTAATGTTTGGAATGGATTTCAAAGAAGACTCTAATTAAATTTATTTCTTTTTATATTCTTATTTTTTATGATGGAGTTAAGGTATAATGGGACAAAGATTTGAAAAACTTTGATGAGGACCCCGTTGATACACAGAAGGGCTCAAGGAATCTTTTTGGGTTTATTATCTATTATCTGCTAGTATTCCTTTCACCTTTATTTAAGTTGCACCCACCAAATCAATTTTAGCCAGAGGGTTATAGCTGCTCAGGATATCCTCTGTATTCAGATCTCATTTAATTGTATATTATCAACCATTCCCTGGAGAACACATTTAATAGATGACAAACATGTATTTCATGAACAAACTTTCTCAAGAGCATTGTGAGATTTGAAAGCCCTGGCAGAGAGCAATGATCTGTGTAACTTCACATGCCCTGGGGAACACCATTGCTCTGTTTGAACTCTCAAATGGTGGGGGAAATGGAGCCCACCATGGAGGGAGGAATTCAAAGAAATTCTAAAAATACATTAATAGGTAGAATGAGTACTCATGGTGTTGGATTGAAAAAAATCACACTTGTTGGCTTGGTGCTAAATATTCCAGTTCCTCAGAGAGATTAAAATATACCTCTCTTCTGCCTCCCTGACTATTTTCTGCTTATTCCCTTCTAGCTTCCAATCCTGTAGTCCCTCTACATGTACAAATTGAGGTGAGGACACAAAGCCTGAAAATAGTCATTAACTGGAGAGGAGCAGATGTTGCAGTCACAGGTGTCTGTCAGATGTAACTGTCTAGTAACCAGAGGAGAGGACACTGAAGGGGGAAGCCTCTAACAGAATAGCTTGACAGCAGGTAAAGCACAGGACACATAACTGAGGGTATAATCAAGGCACAAGCAACCTCTTCCTGCCATGTTCATGCAATGTTTATTTCAGCAATGTCCTGATCCATTTACAGATAGACAAAAATACTGTCTATAGCTAAAAGCATGGTGAAGCATCTGGGGAGAAGGACTGCCTCCATACCTGTCCAAGGGCACAGCATCAGCATCCTGAACCATAGCAGTTTTCAAACATACTCCCATGATTAATCAGATTATGACAGAAACTTAAGATCTTTTTAAGAAAGCCTATCAATACAATATTAAGAGGGGAAAAAAAAAGTTTTCAAAACAAATATCACAACCTACATATGTATATGTTTCGGTAAACTTCTTCTAGACTAAGTCTTTGTGCCTTACGCTTCCACTACAGTCTGCAAGACACATTCATTTACCTGGAAATTAGGTAAATTTGATCAAATTAGACAGAAGATTTGATGAATTAGTTGCAGAACAAAAAAAAAACAGAAGGGGAATTATGTCCACAGCAGTCCAGGCAAGTATTCATTACAGCCAAGCAGCACCACAAGTTTCCAGCTCTCTCATTGCAATCAGGAAGCTATAAATAAATACTTCTTCCCATTTCACTGTTGTAAGATCTTTCTTCCACCAAGTAATATTGTAGAAAAGCTGGCTATTCCATAGGTGTCACTTTTGACTTTCTGTATTTCTTCCTTTCTTTACAGTGTTTTCAGAGAAAAACAGATGCAATAACAGAAACTGACTTGGAAAAGAAAACAGACTTGGAAACCTTAAAGGACCTTCTGATGCAGCCAGCTGTGTAAAAAGCAATAGTGTTTCTCTCAGATCTATGTTTATCTTGTTTTAATGAAGTAGATAGCACCCCCTTTTAACACATTGCTTTCTATCTATATATTTTTATCCAACTAGGAGAATCTAGAATCACTCGAAAATTCATTAACACTGACATTTAGACAACACAAAGCCATTTCAATTCAATTAAACAAACACAGTGTGTTAACCTTCAGCAAAAGAAGTAGCCGTTCATTTTTATAGGCTGCCGTAAACAGATTTCTGGGCTTCAAAGCCAAGATCAATAAAGCTTCTACAAACAATAATAATCTCACACAGACTCCATCGACAGCTGCTCAGAAAATATAGGCTGATTTTAAAGGTCTTAGTGACTGGGTGCTTTCTCAGTCTTTTCCTCTTGCTCTCTAACATCAGAGTGCAAATGCCAAGACCTCAGTGAATTCCTTCAGAGCAGACACCAAAAGGAGCTCCTCCCTTCTCCAGCAAGAAAGTCTTCCCATTGGGAGAAAACTTGGGTACAGCAGTGAACCCATGTGTTGCACAACTGCCTAAAATCTGATGAGACATACATTATGCTACGACACTATTTCCATAAAGCAGGTGAGAGATAGATGAAGCCTTAAGCCTGCCTCTTTTTCCTTTAGACTAGTACTATTAGCTTAATACTAATGGAAAACTTTTACTCATCCACAGAACAGGCACAATTCAGGGGCCAGCTCTGTCCACAGTGACTTGCTTTCTTTCCCATAATCTCGTAATGCAGAGTAACAGAGAACAATTCAGGAACAGCAGCTTCTGGATTCCTTAGTCCTGCTAAAGCTGCCAATGCAAAGGCCACCCTTATCTACTCCAGTAAACATATCGCGTCTTTCTACTTACGTCCCCAGCATCTTTTTGACTGCCTGTTTAAGGGGGTATGCCTGTGTGCAGGGATTTGCTTGGGTTTGGCTGTAGTTGTTGGTCGTTCTTTTTGGTTTCTTTTTTTTGGAGGGGGTGTGGTTTTGGTTGGGTATTTTTAAACAGTTCTTTGGAGCAGAGATGGTATCTTCTTCAGTAATGCCATGCTTCAAACCCACTGATAACTGATAGCCAGCAAATACAGTAGCAGTGCTGTGCTTTATCAAGTGAAGTTATTATCACAATAGTCAACAGAGTTCACTTAAGTGACTGGCTGATCAGGAAACACAAAATGCAAAATACAAAGAGGTGGATGGAAAGTCATATCTTTGCTCTTCTAGCTGCATTAGGAATCTTGCAGACACAACATCTCTAAAATTAATATTTAAAAATGGGATGCAATATCAATGCAGTTACATAATCACATATGACCAGCATTAGAATTATGCCTTTACTGCGGTATAAACTTAGATCCTTACAATGTTTTTCCTTCTTTCTCAGCAAACTGCCCTGTGAACTAAGGAGAAGGGATAAATACAGAATGAGTATAGAAATTTGGAGACTTCCTCCTATCTTCTCTCATATGTCAGTGAATGATTGAGGTGAGAACTCAAAATGTATTCTTGTGATAGCTCAGAGATCAGGTCTCAGTCAGGTCAGTGGATTAGGCTGCTTGAGAACTACTGAAAAGTCTTATCTCTGAATAGAAGCTTAAGGCTTAATTTTGCGTGGTCAATATGAGGGTTTTGGAGGGCTTATGTAACCCCACAATGGTTGGTTCAGCTATTGCATTAAAAAAAAAAGTGCACATCTTCCCTTTAGAACACATCCCTACAACACTGCGTGGAGAGTTTCATCATACATGAAAAGGAAGGTATCACATGTATTTCTGTCAGACATTATACATCAACAAGGCACATTATATGTATTTCATTCTTTCAGAGCTTAGGACCTCATACATTGTCTGATGTGGCGAGATAAAGTATAATTTAATCACAAGAATCAGAGATATCAAAGGAACTTATTGGATGCATAGTCCATCTTAATAATGGAAGAAAAGCATTCCCACAGATGGCCAGCTACCAAAGTCATGGTTTAGCTGCAATTTTAGGCTACTCCCACTAAGTTTCAGAGTCACTCTATTTTCACAGTCACTCATTTCATTTACTGAAAATTAGAACAGGCTTGGACCTTCCGGGGATATTTAGTAAGTAGGTACATGACACCATGCAGGCAAATAAGCAGTGTTCTAATCCATATGTACAACATATTAACCCTTCTTGATGCACAGATGACATTCTGCTGAACACCTACAATTTGCAGATGAGGTGGTTCTGGTGCTTGCTGGATGCTTCTGGTTTGTATTTACTGTATTTCTTCATTAGAGTGCCAAGAAATTAATTTTCTATTCATGGACACCTCATCCAGAGGAATCCTACAGCAAGCCATCACTTACTGAAGCAATAAAAAAAATCCAAGCAATAAGCCTGGTGGGATATATCCCCATTTAGGTTGATTCCCAGATCACCTTGGTAGATGGTAAGAGAAACTAGTTCATGGGCTACAGCAAGGCAATTAATTTAGGTCTTTCAGGTAAAAGTCTGTACAGTCTATAACAACAATTTTTCCTTCATTTTACTACTGCAAACTAGTGCCAGATTTACAATATGCCATTTCCAATTAAGTTTATAAGGAATACAAAGTATTCCAAACATCAGCACTATTGGGAAGTGGGTGCTATTCTGCCCAGTTGGCAGAATTTTTTCTGCTCTCAAGGGCATTCGGTAACATTAGCCACATTCATTTCAAAAGCAATTGTGCTTCTGCTAGTAAACACCATTTGTATCACTGCATAAGAGGTTGCAACATATTGTGGTGGATTTGCAAGCCTACTTGCTTCTGTCCACTCCTGCTCTTACCCCTCAATTTATGAATGAAATCTAGCTTTTGCTATGAGTGCCTCTTTGGAGGCAAACAAAATGAATACACAGAAATTCAGCAACAGAAGAACTGTGAGGAGGCACTGGTGGGACTTAAGGGAGTGGAAAAGGAAACAGGTCAGGATCACACAAAGCATTTGAGAGCCCTGTGGCAGAGGGCTCTCACTGCTGAATTTGGTTTAGCTGCAGAAACTTATTGTCTAGTCATGTGGAAAGAAACTGATAAGCTTACTTCTTCCAAAGGCAGCAGCTCATCACACCTCCAACTTCAGAGGTTACAGGTTTACTCAGATGAAGTCAGGCAACAGGTACGTCATTTTTATCACACCTGGCCTAAATGAGGAAACCTGTTGGTGGGAAAGGGCATCCTTTATACCTCTCAGCACTAAAGATACTGACTGACCATTCACTTGAGAGCTCATGTAGCTGTCATTTTACTTTTT
Source organism: Struthidea cinerea (assembly GCA_013397865.1). NCBI lineage: Eukaryota > Metazoa > Chordata > Aves > Passeriformes > Corcoracidae > Struthidea > Struthidea cinerea. The sequence continues at coordinate 2,162,248 of VZTI01005483.1, forward strand.
CTCTCTCATCCCGCATTGTAAAAACACCATGATTTCATCCTTAATGATGGGTAATACAGATTATGTTCAGTATCTTCAGTATGTATCAGTATCTTCATTTACATCCATACTAGCACGAACAGCTGAATAAAACCTATACTTCAGAAAAAAATCAAGTGAAACTCATCTTCCCTCTTATCACATAAAATTTTGCGAAAGATGAGACTAATCCTCATGAATCACACAATCAACATCCTTGAGGCATTCAGCTACTTGAGTCATCCTTCAAGCTTATCAGCAATTTGACCAAAATACCAGCAAAAAAAGCCTCACAACTTCAGACACGTATGTGGGTGTGGTGGGTTGGTCCTGGCAGGACACAAAGTACCCACCAAAGCCACCGTGTCACTCCCCTCCCCAGCTGGACAGGAAGAGAAAACAAAGAAAGGCTCATGGGTCAAGGACAGGGAGAGATCACTTGCCATTACTGTCATGGGCAAAACTAACAGACTAAAGTTGCAGAAATTAATTTATTACTAATTAAATCACAGTAAGATAATGAAAAACAAAAATAAATCTTAAAAATACCTCCCCCCTCCCACAAACTTCTTCCCAGGCTCAACTGCACCCCCAATTTTCTCTACCTTCTCCCCAGAAGCAGTGAAAGGGAGAGGGTTAGTTCATCACATACTGTCTCTGCCACTCTTTCCTCACACTCTTCGCCTGGTTCTGTGTGGGGTCCCTTCCATGGAAGACAGTCCTCCATAAACTTCTTGCACAGCCCCTTCCCATGGGCTACAGCTCTTCACAATCTGACCCAGCATAAGACCCTTCCATGAGGTACAGTCTGCTCCAGTGTGGGTCCTGCATAACGTCAGAAGTCCTGCCAGCAAACCTGCTCCAGTATGGGCTCCTCTTCATGGAGACCCAGGTCCTGCCAGGAACCTTCTCCAGTGCAGGGCCACAGGGCCACAGTCTTTTGGGCGCACACACCTGTTCCACTATGTGTTCCTCCATGGACTGCAGGTGGATTTCTGCTCCACTGTGGATCTCCATGGGCTGGTTTCAAATGTGACAGCGGAATAACAACATACCTGCATGTCCTGGTTTCAGCTGAGCCAGAATTCATTTTCTTCCTAGTAGCTGGAACAGTGCTGTGTTTTGGATTTACTATGAGAATAATGTGATAACACAATGCTTTTGGTTGTTGCTCAGTAGTGCTTACCCTAGGGCCAGGACTTTTCAGTTTCCCAGTTTCTGCCAGTAAACAGGTGCACAAGAAGCCAGGAGGGAGCAGGTCCAGGACAGCTGACCAGAACTGGCCAAAGGGCTGTTCCATACCAGAGAATGTCACTCTCAGTTCATAAACTGGAGGGATTTGGCTGAGCATCAGTCAGTGAGTGGTGAGCAATGGTATTGTGCATTACTTGTCTTCTTGAGTTTTATTCCTCTTTTAACTTTTGTTGTCTTCCTTTTCATCACTATTATTATGATTATTATTATTATTATTTTGCTTAATTTCAATATTTAAACTGTTCTTATGTAAACCCCTGGGTTTTACTTTTTTTTTCCACAATTCTCTTCCCCATCCGCTCAGGATGGCAAGGACTGAGACAGTGGCTGCATTGTACTTAGTTGCTGACTGAGGTTAAACCACAACACACATAAATAACAATTACATCATCACTTTTCAGAGGAAAGGCATTTCTATTCCCCCCTCATGGAACACTGCTGTATTAAACCCTACAGTTCTGATCTGGCTGTACCAGAAATATTAGTATAATTTAGGGGGAGTAAAGTGAATTCACTAAACAGAACCTGCATTATTTACTTTGGGAACAGCAAAAGGAACATACAAGAGCTCCCTTTTAAATACCTGCTGTCACTTTGCCTATGATACATACAAACCAAACACACAGAGTTAATATCCTGATAAACAGTTTATGCTAAATTAGGGTCTAACAGGGAAGGCTATTTTACCATAGAGAATTTCCCACATTTGGACAGAAAATTTAATCCATGGCTTCCACAGGGTTTTCTTCTTACCATCCCAGGCACTTTGCTAAAGAAAAGAATAGACTTTCCATTGTTTATCACATGGTATAAAAGACACAAAAAATGCTATAATTTAACCGTGTTGTTAACAGCTATTCCCCTTCACCACTGGCATTCACATCACTAGCATTTCATGGATATACTTAATGACGCCTCTGCTCAAAACAAAAGTGTCCAAGACAGCAAGGATGATAATCAGAAAGAGTTCTTCAAGTTTTCAGCATAGAAATCCAAATCTGAAAATCCAATTCTCTTTTTCCCTTTCATTCCAAAAGCACACATGCAAGATACTGATGGCAAAATAAAAATGGCACCACACTTCATGTTTAATCACTTTCTCCTCTTTCAACTACTCTACTACAGTTTCCATTAGTGGGAATTAAAAGTACAGCAGACAGATAATGAACTACAGTCCTCCTAGTGCTACGGTGCAGCCCCAGGACACAACAATTACGTGTTTTCACACAAGACAAGCATCAAAGGCAAGCAAATGTACTTGTCCAAATGGTGCTACTCAGAGTAGATTTGTGTTGGCTGCAGCAAGTAGTTATCAGGGCCAGTCAAATACACCAAATTTGGAAAAGGCATATTCTCAGAAGGGAACATGGTGTAGAAAGACTGATAGACTGTAACAATATACTGAGAAAAAGAAAAGCATGAAGAATTGAGAACGGTGGAAGCGAAGGGTGAAGAGTTGAGACAAGATCTATAGTTAATTATTTCTACATGTAAGAGAGAGGCAAATTAAAAGTTTTAGAACTCATGAAGACACATATATTACCGTTACAGACCACGAAAATGTTCTTTTCAGCAGCACCTGCCTGTCCTTCCTCTAGAAGAGACATACTTTGATCTGACTTCACCAAAATCCTAAAGAAACCACAAAGACCTCTAGAAATACAGTTGTAAAAGTTCTACCTAAAATACAAAGAAAAGTCATGGCCAAAGCACTCAGCCACAGTACTTTGGAAGGCTTTGATGCCCCTCGGAAAAAAAAAATCAACCAAACAAAAAAACCCAAACACTCCACAAAACCCACCAACTATTAGGTGGGCAAAGTCACTTCAGTGGGTTTGATGACTCACTAAGAGGCTGTGTTATCCATTACATCCTCCGCTGATGCTGAATATTCTTTCTTGAGCTGGTGTCTGACTGTGAAGCAGACAGCATGGGCTGGAGGCTGTTCATTTAATTGTCTTGCCAACTGGATCTTCTTTAGGACAAACCCCAAGAGCTCTCTCCCTAAAGCTCTCACTAAAAGCAATGCATCAAACTTTTAAGCACCTACAGTGAATACAGCCAACAATAAAAATTGCTCAGAAAATCAGACTTGAAGAAAAAGATTAAGAAAATTAGAATTCAGTTATTCCAGCTGCTTGGTTCATCCATCCCTTATCAACCTGCTTGTAGATAAATCAATACCTAGATAGCAAGTGATTTCATACACAGAGTGACCTTGCAAAATATTCCCATGAGAAGTTCAACCAGGCACAACAATAAGACTGTTTGCTACAGAGGCTGCAAATAGTGGGAGCTAAAATTAATATTGAAGTCACAGCAGTACATTTTGCGTTAATGCTGAGTACAACACATCAGCAGCATATCTGCTTTCCACACCCTTTGTGAGGGGATGAGGTGAGGGTTTACATTTGTGCCCCCGGTTCTTTTCTCCATTGTGCTGACACAGGTACTTGGAGTGAACCAGACCAAAAAACTGTTTTCTTGAATTATTTTTCTGGATCATTGAACTGGTTCCTCTCAGGAACTTGCACAGTGGAATCAACATGATCCAGGCAAAAGCAATAGCCAGCAGTGGAAATGTTTAACTTGGTATCACTGCCAAGATCTAAACACTGCCCAACAGTAATGTAGACAGTATCAAACACTAATGCATTAAACATTCATTACTCAACTATTTTTAAACAACACGCAAATACCACCAAGAAAATGTAACCTACCATGTGCTAACCTCAGTGACCAACTGTTCTCAGATCACAAGCCATCAGAAAAGGATTTTAAAAAATACTGCATCTCATCTCTCCCCCTCCTTTTTATCATTAATAAATTTTAAAATATAGAACTATTGAGATTACTATTCTGTATAGACTTGCTTCTATACTTCCCACTTACTGTTCTCTGTACCTCTCAAATACTGAAGGGTAGACTAGAAGATGGTTTAATTTGCATTGTTTTCCTCTTTAATGACTATGTAATTTTAAAAATATGTTAGAGAAGCACTGACCCATCAGATGCCTTGAATTTCAACTAGTATTAAAGTACATGAGTTCAGCTGGTGACATTTGCTTTCCTCTACATTCCTCTTCAGCTGTTGTTCAGCCCACTTGAACCTTGCTAACACAGCCTTTCTTTTCTTTTCCACCCCTCAAGTGGTGTGTCTGAGAGGATGGTATTCCCAACGCAGATGCCAGAGCAACATCTGTACCATTCCCTACACGAACTGTTTCATCTCACTGAAAGGTAATGTAACCAAGTAGCCTCTTACTCAGTGCACAGGATCTGCTCTAGTGATCACACCTCCTGGTATTTCAGGCTGGGTGCACACAGTATTTTTAAACTACAGCTCGGCTTTCACTTAAGAAAAATACGCCATTAGAGAAGCAGACAGGAACAGAAAGCTTACTTTTGCTTTACTGGCAGAAACCTCAGGTAGAAAAATCCACATGGTTACAAAGATCTACGCGTCATAATTCCCAGTAGTCACAAGCTGAAATTGTTCAAACAACGATCATCAGCACTTCAAACTTCATTAGGGAATAAAGTTCTTTTTCTGCAGCTGGCAAGAGGAACACATCTCAAGTATGAAATTATATTGTGTTTGCATTGGCAAGGCTTTGGCTGCAGGGGTGGCTTCTGTGAGAAGATGTCAGTAGCTTCATAAGAGTTGAGTCTGGTTTGGCCATCAAAATAGTTGGTGAGTGATCTCTTCCTGCCCTTATCTCAACCTAAAAGCCCTTTGTTGCATCTTTTTTCCCCCTATCTAGCTGTGGAGGGGGAGTGAGAGTAGCGTGGTGGGCCAAGGAAGGAAAGAATAGCCAGCCCTCATCTTCCCACTGATTCCTTCTATCTGCCCAGGAATGATCCTCTACCTGCAAAGCCTCTCCTTCCAGAAGGGGAGTAGGCAGGAAGGCCTTGGCTGCAACATACTAGGAGTGAACAGCCTGTGAAATTTCTTTGCCGTGAGCCACCATCACTATTTTGTCACTTCCATCATTAAAGGTGTTCAGTTTGCCTACGCCAATCCTTTCATAGCCTTCTGCTAAGGGAAACATCGTGCACAAAGACGTAAAGAAAACAGTAAGAAGCGAGAAATGAGAGGCTCACTGCAGTTAAGGATTCAAAGCTGATGAAGTAGAGGGTTTTAGGTTATTTTTAAACATTGATGCAGTACTGTAATGTGCTAAAACCTTAAAAGCCAGCATCATAAGACACACTGCCTTGGATTCTGTAATAAAGCACTTGCAGCATACCAGTCCATGTGTCAATAATTGAGCTTCAGGGTTTTTTTCTTCTTTTTCATTTTTTTCCTTAAATAGTATGCTGATATTCAAACGAGAATATTAATTACTTCATTGAATAGAAGTGTCCTAGGGCTTTTTATCTCCCACTCAGCGTATTATGATGTACTACATGGATTAGACTGCAGCAGCTGCTAATTTTTTTAAACAGTGTTCACTTAAACCTTCTGCATGTGTGCTATTATGCAGGAATTGTCAGGTCAATTAGGACTAATGCAGACAAAGCTCAAAAAGTGGTTATTTGATTACTATAGGGATAGAGCTGAATAAAGGACATGGGAGATGCAACAATGTTAAGAAAGAAGGAAAGTTCTCCTAATGACTAGCAGACATTACTTCATGGTCAGAAAAAAAATTGTAACTAGTTCACAGCCCCAGTATGGATTTCTATATGACCTTGAATCAGTTCTCACAATTCTCTCCAGCCATATTATGGGATTTGAGATCCTCAGCTAAGAGGTACTAGAACCGTGCAAAATTAGGGCCTATTTCAGGAACACCTGCCCCCGCTTATGTTTTTTTTAAAATGCAGGTGACAAAGTCAGTGACTTCAGTAAGATACTAAAACTTGCTTAGCACTGCCCCTCCACACACACATCTTCCCTCCTTAGGCTCCTTATTTAACACTCCCCAAACACACACAAAGTGACCCATAGCTGGAAAATTTCAAGAGGCAAAAACATTCCAGAGATTTAAGACTTAGCAGGGAATGGATATTTATTAAGTACATGGAGCAGAGAGTGGCATTGGTTAGTCAGGTTCCACACTTCCCTGTCCCTCCTCCAGAGTTACTTTAAAGACAATAAACTTTATAATGAAGTATTGATAACATCTTCCCATTTAGGCTAACAGGCTTATCATGCACTCCACCACTGAATATGCTGTTTTAATTAGCAAGATGGATCTCAGAGCTGATATGTTCTGTTGTGCTATAATTTCTGCCTTTACAGTAATTTTCTCCTGTTTTTCACAGTATAATGTGCTATAAATCCTACTTAGGCTGCTTCACTGGCCTGTTGCTGCTCAGAGTCAATCTTTCAGGCCCTCCGTTTCCATGACAACTTCCTGCCCTCCTCCCATTTGCAGGATTATCCTACAGCCCCCTGGGGAGACTGTTTCAAGTCTTGATATTCGATGCTCATGGGCTCCCAAAGCTGGAGCTCCATTCAGCCCCCTCTCTGCCTCCAGCAGATTTGGTTTGCCCAGCCTTGCCATGCTGTCTGTGCCTGGGAATGCACGCAGGGAACTGGGCAACCAGCCCTCTCCTTACGCCTCTGGAATGGGGGTGCCTAGAAGAATAATACACACTTGGCTCGTTTAATCCCTAAACAAGTCATGAACAAATTAAATAACCTGTCCTCTCACTCCAGTGCTTTTTTTTTTTCTGCATTTTTCTCAGTATCCTCTGCTCCCACATTCAGTCTCCACACACACACTTCAGACTACAAGCACATACCCTTAGTTGTTCTTAATTTTCAGCTTTTGTCCTGTTACCTCTCTCATATTCGTCTTTCCCCCTATTTTATCTTGCCTCCTGTTCTTTTTTCATCTCTACAATATTTTCTCATATACTACAGTGCTTTCTAAATACAGCTGTGATGATCCAGAAACCATTACAAGGTCATCCATCAACCAGTCCTGCTCCCCCAGGTCATACACCACATTCCACTAATACTTAATTAAATTTCAGTCTTTGAAAAGATAAACAGGATTTTTTTTTTCTCTCCTATGGGTCTCCTTGTTTACTTTTTATTCAGTCTCATTTTGAGTTGTGAAACATTTATAAGTTAGCAGCAAGTATCAATCCCTCCATGCTATTTCAAAGAAGAAAAAAACCTAGGGTTGACTGTTCTCTAGAGCTAAAGGAGAGGCAGAAGGGTTGCACCTGAGATAGCAACTTTTCTGAGGTCACCGTATAAAGACAGCAATTAGGAGCCTCCAAACATGCAGGCAGTGGGGAAACAGCATTCCTCAGATTTCCCTCTGCATGGCCTATTGATTCTCCAACCTTATTTCTGTTTTTATGGATGCAGTTCCCCACAAACAAAGGGTACGTAACTATTAACAAGAAGAAACACTGTGGGGATACAGAGCTAACCTTAGGCATATAATAAAAGTCAAAGCTCATAGGTTTACAGTTTATGAACAGACAGGATTTTATACATCAAGTTCCTCTGAGCTTTGGCCTAGCCACCGTGCTGAAAGCCCAGGTTAGGTGTGTCAGGTAGGTTGGGTGAAGAAGGAACCTCCTTATAGAACACTCTTCCATAAGCTTATCATTTCCACAGACCTAGCTGACATCTGCAACATGGCAAGTCTCCAGCTGGACTTCAGTGAGGTATGCCAGACTTGGGCATGACAGTACTTCATCATAGCCATGGCACAGCTAAAAAGCAAAATGACTTCTGCATGAAAAGATGGGATCATTCCCAAGCTTTACTCTTTAAAATAATGACACAGGAAGCTCTACTAGACAGCAAACAGAATCCACAGGTGTGAGTCCTCCAAATCTGAGAGCACATGTTATGGTATCAGATTGCTGATAAAGTGAAGTATCTCACAGCTGTAGCTGGAGTATTAGCAGCCACAGAAAATGCTGGAAATCCTTCATAATTCAGTAGCATCTCTACAATCTTTACATTTCCACTCTAGTCTAAATTTCCAAAAGGCAATCTAGGCTTTGAAACACCTGCTGTCCGTCCAGCTCCAGACCTAGCCCTTAACATAAACCTTCATAAAGAAGCAGAAAGTAAAACGTGCAGCAAAAGAATTTGGATCAACAACAAATAAACTTTCCCTAGGGAAGCCTCACTTAAGAGTTGTTTTTTTTTCCCCCACTAAATATTCATGCTGTCATCAGTTTATATTCAATAGATCTCATGATTAATGTGAAGAAGACCATCCCGATATCTTTAATTTAATAAGCAGTATTCTTTTATTCACCTGAATCCCTTGAGTAGTATGGATTGTAATTTACCTTTTAGAATTTAGTTTTTGTACAAACTGAGAAGTCTGATTTTAAGACTAATAAAAGATTATACAAAAAAGAGGTGAGCAAATATTAGAAAATATAGAATTAATTTTCATTAAGAAAATTTACACAGAAGTAGTATATTTTTCAGAACTACAATTTCTGGATTTTTTTTTCTCACATTAAGCACAATTTCTTGCTCTTGTGAGTCAGGATCACCTTCCATCCTGCACACAAGAACTTCAGTAGCTAAATGAAGCAATACTTGCCATAGCCTGTACATATTCCGTATTTCCTGCCAAGAATTCAATCATATTAAGTCCTCACATCACACACTTTATCCAGATTGGCAAGTGTAACATGTTTGTCACAGTTATCATAGGAATTCAGCACCTTCATGAAAGTTTTCTTTGAACTGGACAAAGTGCTGAGCTGAAGCCTAGTTTAAATTGTTTTTTTTCTCCTCAATCTGTTTCTTGTTTTAGAATTAGACTTTGGACTCCCTTGACCCAAGCACCATATTTGTTCCAATACATAAAACTGATCAAACTGTTGTCAGGTTTTATTTGAACTGACACTGCTGTAATACCTATGTAATTAATAATGATTGTTTTTAAATGGTACATACGAAGAAGAGGCATTCCATGCCAGATCTGCACTCCATCTACTCTGATGTTCCACCTCTGATGGTTGTCAGTACCAGGTACTTCACAGTAGCTCCTTTAACCCTCTGGTTAACTCCTCCTAATAGCCTAATTCCCCTCCTGAGCTAGAGCTTAATGTAAAATGCCCTTCATCTTATTAAAGTGAACAGAAACTGTTCAGATGAGTCTCCGATTCCACATCTCAAGGCACTGACTCACTTGAGCATTAAACATTTAGTAATTTCTCCAGACTACATCCATTCATCTGAGCACACATCTACAGATATGTTTTCAGGGGGTTTGCTGACATCTCCACTCTTCTAATAAGGATTTTCCACCCACATCGTAGAAGGGCTGTCCTGCTTCTAGCAGGACTAGAGAAATTCCAAAAAGCAAAGCTTGCAAGGACCATGAAAGCAAAGTTTGTAGTTCATTTCCCTCAAAAGGTTTATGTATTCTTGCACCAAGAAGTGGGGTTTTGCCCTATATAAATACACACACACACAGACATATATAGGTATTTTCCAAACTCCACTTTGAGAAGAAATTTGAAATCAATGCCCCTAATGATACCCCCAAACACCTCATAAATCAGTGACATGTTTCCATAGTGACATTAAACTGCATTGACAATGGCTTTGTCTATGAGGGCAAATGACTAAGTCATAAGTCAGTCCCCAAGCCTGATGAGCTCAAGACAGTCATGCCAGTCAGGATAGTCAGTTGATAAACGAAACAGTTCTCAGAAACTGGAACAGTGTTCCTTACAACTCACAGCAGATTGCTTCTCTTTTTTAAAATAAGCTGCTGTTCTTTGTCACTAATGAAGTGTCTCCTTTTGTAAGAAAAACAGTAATAAAACATGAAGTTGATATTTTCCAGAAGTATCAGCTAACTTGAATTTCGGCTGTTGTGCTCTCACTCTCCCTTCCACTGTGCAGATCTCCAGACCCCACACTGTTGTTTGCACCACAAGGCAGATGGACCAGTTGAGTTCTGATCCATCTCAAACCAGAAAAGTTGCTTTGTTGGAGGGGTTCTATTCACTTTTGGTCAGTTAAGGTCACACAGATGACAAATTTCACCTGAATTCCAATGGCAGCACCTGTATAAGGTCAGAATGTTGGAGCAGCAGCCCGCACTTGAGGCTGGCTGATGCTGTCACAGAACAGCATCCTGATGCCTTCACCAGCACAAGTGCAGAGCTTGGCTCATTTTTGAACTCAAAGAGGGCACAGTAATATCATGTTCTTATTGAAACATTATTTGAATAAATAAGTTGAATAAATTACTTCTGTACACCTCACCAAAAAAAAAAAAAAA
>VZTI01005483.1:2172779-2189650 GCA_013397865.1 Struthidea cinerea
AAAAGCTGCTCCCCTGTGGCTGTATTTCAGTGATTGGTTAAGAAAAAACTCTTTTATTGTGTAGTACAGGTTGTACAGTGATTTTAGAATTTTCAAGTACATTGGAAATAAAGTTTACAGTGCACCACAGACATGCATTTCTCCCCTGTTCACGGCAAATTAAAAAAGCCCAAATCAAATCAAAACCATATTTACACCAAAATAAAAAACACAACTAGAAGTTGCAACTCACAGTTTACTCAGAAGCCTTTCATAGGTTTCAAACTCTAGAAAACTCATACTATGACCAAATCTTTGTTCAGGACAACCCATCAGTGGTAAACTGACTCCATGCAAACAGTACCACACGATTCCAGCTCCCTAACACATACAAACTGCAAACAGTCAAGACTATGATTATGTGAAAATTGCTCTAATGCTCCTCTGACAGCACTCCAGCTGAGAAGTCTCCCTGAGCAGTGAACAGTTGTTGTGGAGTATTTACATTTACTTCTTATCTTGGAAAGTGCTCTCAATATAAGCTCTCCAGTATAACCTGCAAAAGGATGACACACTAATGACTACCTGAGGTCCAAAAAAAACCCCAAACAAAAAACAAAACAAACAAAAAAACCCAAACAAAAAATCATGAGCTGTACTGTGAAATACTATACTTTTAAAAAGTTGGAGGGCTAAATAAAGAACCTTTAAAACTTTCCTGTGGACTCAGCCATGCAAATTTCAGTCCAGATTTTCAGGGAACTTCTGCTGCACAAAAACCTTCTTTGTACTTTGCACTTTTGCTGAACCTTTCAATAAGAGACCAGACAATGCCCAGAGACTGGACATCTCTCCATGCACATTTGAAGGCAGCTGTGCATGTCTGGAATAAGAATGAGGGAAGTTGATGGCCTCTTGAGCAAGAATTACCTGTATGTTATAGGTAAACAACAGGTTCCTGACTCTTTTTTGATTTGTGCAATACCTGTTATCAACAACTTGAATCCATCCGTTTTTAAACATGAAGTTGGATATTTCTGAAGACAGTTTGTTTTTCTACATAGAAATGTATCAGATACTGAAATACTGTGTGTTTTGGAAACAAGATTATCCTCATCAAAAAAGGCAGGAAATTTGAGGAAAAAACCAGAGGGAAATATTGCACTTATCTTAACTATGACATTAACCTGGGAAACTACTTCAGCTAAACTTGTTCCAAGAGTTAAGTAATACCCCTGAGAAAACACACATTTCTAGTAATAGCAGCAACTCAGCGATACTGGCTGGAAGAAAATTAAGATAAGTATCTCAGCTTTCCTACCACAGCATAACCCAGTCTGGGGTGTAGAAACAACATTTCCTCTCAATACTGTATTTCGCACATGCTGTATATAGCATTATCTAGGGATACAGGTAAGATACCAGGTAGCTGGAAGTCTGTTTTGTTTGATAACAAAGCTTATGCTCTCCAGACTGTATAAAAATTGGGTAATGAGCTTGCAAGCTCTGTCCCACTGCACTTTCGTGGGAGGATCTCTGTCTCCTGGTACACACAAGAGCAGGGAGAGGCAGTTTCTCCATACGCAACTGCACTTGGTGTCACTGGGCCACATGATGGGGATGTGCTGCTGGGACCATATGTTGAAATTCAAAACAGACACTTCAAAGAGCAGACGTGTCAAGGCACCCAAGGTCAGAATCACACTACTGCAAAACAAAATGTTTAAGTCTCTGGCAGACCAGGATTAAAAAAAAACCCCAAACAAATAAGGCCTGCTATAAAACTTTCCACAACAGATTCCACTGGTCCCTCACAGTTATTCATTACCAGATAAATAACAATTGATTTCAATGTCCCTGCACACATCCTAACTCAATAAACCGTTTTTCAGCTGATGAGCTACAGCTGTCCCCAAGAGAAATATCACCCAACGGCATTAGAACACATCCATGTCAGCATGACTACTGCAGGTTTTGTTTGGTGACATAAGTCAGTGAATGTCAGGAACTACTTTGCTTATGTAGCTAAATGTGTATACATATTAGGCTTTACCAGTTTCAGTATCCATAATAATACTTAGGACAAACATTAACTAAGAAATAAGTGGGATCTACTAAACAAAATCTGAGTCAGGCCAGACTTCTCCTGTGGGCCACACACCCATCGCTTGAAGTGTAACATACCTTTTCTATTACAGTCCAGTTTTCACCCTAAAATGCCTTATATGTCTTAGAAGACGCAGAGCACTCCTGATGTCTTCCACATCCACCCACACCTCACAGCGCATCCCTTCTAGTCAGAAATAATCCCTTCTATCCCTGTCAAGAAATAGCACAAAATAAAAGAGGAACTGAATGCCCCCTTCCAACCCCTAAAAGTAAAATGCCATTTCTTACTCTTTCTGCAATATTATCAGGCATCTCTTCACACGTCTATTTAACCCTCCCTTTCCACAGATGCCACTCAAATCCTAAGATTCACACAGCTCATCTTCCTTGGCATCTTGGGCCCAATTTTCAAGTCCTGCACGCATTCTTGGCAGCTTCCCCAACATTTTTTGTTGGCTTTTTTTTTTTTTAATCTCTTCTCTTTCTTATTCTATCCATCAGCATCAGCCATCTATACTTTTCCCTGTACATTCCACTTCCACACTCTACCCCTCTTGAGCTTGAGAGCACTGATTGCATCAAATTGGGCATAGTTACATTTAGTGGCTCAGTATCCAGCAAGGACAGGCTCCAGCCATTTGAAATCTCCACTTAAGCTCCCTGCTGAGCTTGCAGGCTTACTGAGCCAAGGATGCACTGAAACTCAGATGGACACTGTACTGCCAGTGATTGACTTATTTGTGCCTTGCACCCGGGGAATACTTCAGATGCACAATCTGTGATAATCTTGCACCCATCTGTGTGACATGATGTGCCAAGATAAGGCAGAGGAGGAACGGTCCCCCTCCACACCCTATATACACAGATGCAAACAGCCTGAGTAAGTTGTTTTCACAAGTTTTCACAGCTGCTGACTCAGGAACTCATTTGTGTATGGAACCACTATCAATTAAAGAAATCTTTACTACCCTGGAGGTGAGAACACTTTTCACATTCTGAGTTATTTTTCCTAGACCAGGGAGCATCAGGTCAGGCACAGCAACAGTCTGGCCCAGTGCTTCCCGATGAACAGCTTGCTTGTGCTGGATCATGGTGGCTGCAGCAAACTACTCTTGCTTTCCTACTTCTTCTCAAAGACTGGCCTAAGCTAATTGCAACACATCCAGACAGGGCTACATGGAATGACAAGCTGGGTATGTTTTTGAAGCACTTTTCTAAGTACTGAATAAAGTGTGGCATTTCTTCAAATGTAAGCAGGACAGAGTATCTTTCAACAAGCAGTTAGAGTACAGATCATCCTTGTGTAAATGGTCCAAATCACATCGGCAGTAAGTGTCCAGATGCTTCCAGACAATGGAACGCAGGTTTGTACCTTCGACTTAGCATAAGAAGTAGCTCTTTCACCCACAGAAATATTTGGTTCCTAAGAGTAGTTTGTCTCTGAATAGAAGAGCACTGTGCAAAAAGAGGACAAGGACCATTATGCTTTATTAGTCGTATGAGCGTGGAAGCAAGGGAGACAAAAAGCAGGGGAGCTTGCACAAGATTGGGGCATGGAACAAAAAACCAGCAGCAACAAAGTTTGGAAAAGGAGAAAGCTTGGCTCAATACACTGTAATTTCTTGCAAAAATTTGAAGTGTGCAAAAACAAAGAGTATCTTAAATAACTCTTAGGTAGAAGAAAAGGATGAAATTAAGCAAAGAAAATTGCAGTTTGAATGCCAAATAGTATTTCTTTTGAAGGATTTTGTTTTGTGAGTTATATGTGAAGGAAGACATTGAACACTACATGCTGGCAATATATTGATAGAAGCAGTGCCAAACTGGCCACTCTGAGTTTGTTGTGCCTTGCCTTCCACCTCTCTATTTTTTTAAAAAGGTTGGCACATTTTTTTCTTTCTTCACCTTCAGCATCAGACAGAAGCCAGAACAGCAGCTGATATTAAGCAACAGCCTCACACTGGTACCTTCAGAAATGAGCTTCAATGCCCTAATTAGGCAAATACATCTTTGGCAATGTCTATAACCCTTACATATTCACAGCAGTGAGAACCATGCAATCATGGAATCTAAGCAGGAAAACAGATGGTCTTAAATAAAAACTTTGTGTGTAATTCATTTTACAACATGGTGCGAGGTCTCCAACTTGATAAAGAAATGGGAAGGAGCAACACTGAAGAGATCTTTGGCTTTGAACTCCTGTGTTTAATTTGATTCATAGATTAAAATGAAACACAAAGATTCAAATTCAAATGAGCCCATGAACACATGAGTGTATGCCACAGAACTGGGATGCAGCTTAATAAAAGTGGAATAGCTCTCAGAGGACAGCGATACGCTGATTTTCATTAGTGCATTTCATTCAAAATGCAAGCAGTGGCCCTTACGAGAAGGGAGCATCGTGGACCTCTGTAGGAGTGGGCCACATGAAAAAGCTGGACATGTCACCAGTTAGGGTGCTTGAGATCAGGACTGAAGCAAACTCCTATAGTTTCTCTAAGCCCATGTGTGAACCACCAAAAAAGACTTCAAATTCTAGATCCACTGAGCAAAAGCATACCAGGACTGTAAGGGATGCTCAGTGTTAACAACCGAGGCTTTCAGCAGAGCCAAATACCTGGAGCCATGTATGTGCAGAGGGTTGCTTCAAGGTGAGGTACGTGCTGCAACTTGTAACAGCAGGGGGGTTACAGGGGAAGGAAAATGCCACAGAGAGCTCACAGACATTATCTAAAAATTATCTACCCCATGATAAAGCTTCCAAATGAATTTCATCAGCACATCATTACTAAACTCCATTGATTTGGAAAACAAAACAATTAATGCCAAAGCCAACATCTGTGACATCTTTTAATATGATACTGCAAACCACAGGAGTGTAACTTAATAGCTGAGCATTTTGAAATACTCTAAGTTTTACTGGAGCATTGGAGGAGAAGTCTCAAAGATTTGAGCAAAAGCCACTCAGCACACAGACTGGTGCTATCACATGCACCTGCACTCCTGCTACAGGAGTGGTCACAATAACCTGAGCAAACACATACAAACTCCAAAGCCTCAGGAGGATACCTGCTAGCAATAAGTGATTCATTCAGTGGATGAGAGAACTAGCATCTGCACTCCAAATGCAAATGAGACTGACAGTTAATTGCATTTGCTCACCCTCAGCCTGTGTAACAGTTTGTCTCCTCAAAAACATACAACTTCCCCTCAGCTTTACCTTCTCCAGCTTGAGCAACTCTCCTTCCTGAGTTACAGTGAGGCATCTTGGCTGTGCCATTACATCTGAAACTGATGGAATCTAAGTCAACCAGTAACCAGCTCTGTTAAGCACTGACAGCACTCAAGCTGTGGGAGCATCCAAGCAAAGCCTCTGAACAAGTCCAGTGCTGCTCATCAACAGGCAAGCAGCTGTGCATTGCCTTCTTTCAGGCATCTACTGCCCATTTCTCTACTTGCAAAAAATCTGGGAAGCCATCTAAGGTATGTCAAATTTAATCAACTAGTTTCCTAACCTGGATGGATACTCTTCAAAGGCTGTAATGAAACCTAGGGAGCTCCAAAGAATCAGCCTGGTGGTGATGGCAACAGGAAAGTTAACTAGGCAAGGTGGATCCATTTAAATGCAAATCTCACTTTGTGGCATACCTGCAGAGTACTTTTAGGACGCTGAAAACACTACTGGAACATCAAAGAATACAAAATAACCAAAACCAGCCTTTCACCTGTGGGGCTTGCTGAGGTGGGAGGAAGGGAGAATAGGCTTGCAAAATGTGCCACATAAGTCTGGTAACCAAAACCTAAAAGTAAAGCACTCTTCCCAAAGTGTTCAGAAATAAAAAGCACCCCTTTGACTTCTTTTGCAAGGAAGGAAAATAAATAAAAAAGACGCAGGGACAAATATGAAATATGTTTGCCTTACACATTTTCTTCTTACTCTTGTGAGTCATTCCTCTTCAAAATAAAAAGAAAAAGAAATGCAGGGGAGCATGCCACAAGGCAGAGAGAAGTCTGCCATTGAGATAATGCATGAAAGTCTATCTTCATAGTTCATCATCCTAAAGTTCTGGGTAGCTTAGAGCCTTTGCATGAAACTGTTATTGCCTCTGAGGAGGAAGAAGGAATCAATGGCAGGGAAGAAAAATGGCATGCAGCTCTGTGCTTTACTTTTATTGCTGTTCAAGAAGAGAAATACCAGAACAAGGCTTCTGGCTGTTGTACCAGAATCCACTACAACCAGAGATATAAAGTCATAAAACAGGATTGCAAAATTTCTGGACCATCCTTTACTGCCCAGCACAACAGCTCACAGGACTCAGACGGGTAACAACCAGAGAGCCCTGCCACAAGAGGTGGGAAACTGCCCTGGCAGCTGCTTCAATCACTAAACAAGGACTGCAGCTTTACCCCAGAAGAAAAACAATTGGATATTGCATGTTACCAGGTATATTTTGTTGAGGCAGGTTTCTTTCTGTGCCTTTTTCCTACTTTCAAATAAACATATGGTCAGCAGGAGAAGTCAGATCATTACACGGCAGAAGCTAACTACAAAGCAAGATGGTCAAGCTCAGCAGTACCAGGCCAGGCTATATGCAAGCCTATGGAATGCAGTGGCCAGTTTACACTTTCACTTAATGCCACCTGAAAGCTTCAAGAAATAGCTAGTATCAATTTCGATCACCTCTAGAGTCAGGCTGACAAAACTTGTCTCAAATGCAAGCCCATCCCTACCACATTATAAACCAACTTATAAAATCTTATCTGTGAGGGAGGAGAACCATGGCTGGTAGTCCCCACCCAACCAGAGCACTCTTTTTTTCATATCCTTCTGCAGCAGCTTGTAAGACTGCTTGTAAAGATGGCAGCACTAAAGAGTCAGAGTGGAGAAACTGGAGCTAGAAATTTGAGCAAGAGAGAGGAATGTTTTTTGAAAAAGATGTAAACGTTCAGCAGAGAGTAATTACGCATTCAGTGCTGAATCAAGTGTCACCTGTCACCCTAACATCCAGCTACTCCACATTTCTCTGGGGCTAGGAAACATCTCTCACTACTAATAAACTTCCACCATCTTTGCACAATCAAGACAAGGAGTAACTTCTATGCAGTCCTTGTTTTCAGGATTAGATTATCACTAAGCTACCCATTGACCTTGTCCTTTATGAGCACACAGAGAAAAGGTCAACAACTTAATTGAATTATTTTTCAGTAGAAAGGTTCGTATTGAAAACTCTCAAGTTCTTCCCAGAGTTGCCAGTCCACCAGGCTAGACAATATTTACATGTGTTCAGGAGGTGCTTGGCTGGCATTAGTCTGTGCTCTGCTTTCAGACAGGTTCCTGCAGCATTCAGAATGCATTACTGCTATGCTTCATCAAGGGATACTGTTTATTTTCTTATTGCCTTTATGTGGGACTTTTTCTGCTTACAAATTATCTATGAATGTCCTTAGTTCTTCTCTGAATACTATCTATTAGTCACTGCCCATTTAGTAATGCCTAAGTGTTCACAAGTGGATACAAACCTGAATACCAAATAGCTTTTAGAAAAAGGTAGAAATGCTTTGTTTCTGTAGTCAGAGCACACTGCTTCTTGAAAGATGTTTTAAGTTCCCCCTTGCAGAAATGTGATAATCGACCACATAATCAGTAACCTTAAAGCAAGACCAGGGTACCTTTTCTTGTTCAGTGTTCATTTCAAACATGGCCCTTTTGGAATGTCAAGAAGCAAGTAGAAACTCATAGTTTCTGTGGGATTTTCACATTATTACAGCAAGAAGTGTCTATATTTTGTAGTTAACCCATCAGCTGGAAGTTTCTACCTCTACCTTAGAGGTTAGGAAAACTATAAATAGGCCAGGAAATGGTTTTATATTTCAGCCAAGCTGTACACAATAGCTGATCTCAGAAGACAAGTGACACAAAACTCATCCACAGTCTCCAATTAAAATATATACATGTGCACACCAGCTAGACATAGAAATCTCAACTTGAGACAGACTGTTCCTTTTACACTGACCACAGATTATATAATCTTGGATATCTAACCACAAGTTTGAATCCAAGCTAAAGAAAGTTTTTTCCATCTTCCCAAGGGGTCAAGAGACTGATATGACGAGCCAGAGCAGGTTTTCAATACCATTTC
The DNA here is from genome assembly GCA_013397865.1 of Struthidea cinerea. Classification (NCBI taxonomy): domain Eukaryota; kingdom Metazoa; phylum Chordata; class Aves; order Passeriformes; family Corcoracidae; genus Struthidea; species Struthidea cinerea. Next base: position 2,181,008 of record VZTI01005483.1, read on the forward strand.
CACAAAATAAAATAAAAAACATATCCCAAGTAATTTTATGAAGCAACTTTAAAGGGAACTGGTAAAATATTGACTGTATTTCTATCCTACTCCCTCCCTCAGAACAAAACAACTACTGACCCCACTTCATCAGCAGAGAAATATGCTCCTGACCTGGCAGTGAGCACAAATACAGCACTGTGTTAAATAGCCAGTGAAGTATGGGATCTTAATCTAAATTCTCTAAAAATTTTGTCACCCTTTTCCTGAGAGTCCTCTTTGCTCATGTTTTCTTCATTCTCAGTTTGTGTTCTCAGGACACAGCACCTTTTAGTTTTTTAAAGGTAAAAAAGCCCTACAGCTGTTTCATCTCTGGTATTTCCACAGAGCTGTCATTTGCAGATAAACTACACCTGCACATTCCAGGTTTGAAAACCTTTGCTTACAATTCACCAAATGAGCATTTCAACACTGTACAATATCTGTTTCTAGCTTGAAATAGTATGAAACACACAGCTTTTTACGGTAGGGAGACAAAGACACCAGAACACCAAAGCAGATGGGTTCAGCTGCAGTTATTAGTTTTATTTTGCCAGAGAGACCCCAACACAAACACACTGAAAGTAAGTTTTTCTTTTCAAGTGTGTGTCCTAGTGACAGCAATACAAAAATAATTTAGAACCAAACACATAATTATGTGCGTTTATTTCAACCTTCCATTACTGGAGATAACAAGATGAATAGTGGAATGTGAACTTTAACAATCCTGTAATTACAGCCACTGAACCGTATGTTATTGAAAGAATTGTGCAAAACCCAGATGCAAAAGAATCAATGGGGTATGTAAATAGAAGTGAAACAGTAAAATAATCAAGTGATAAAGAAGTAATGTGTAGCACTAAATAGCTTCCCAGCATCTCTTGCTACAATGTTTAGCAAATACTTTAGCTTTTTCTTTCAGGTTATCACGCTTTCCACTACCATATATTGTTCAGAGGTTATTCACATAAGTGGCCTGGCAGAAAATACTCTGATAGCTGCTATCAACAGTTGAATATAACCAGAATTATAGAAATACTGCGGGATTTTCAGTTTACACAGATGAGAAAGGCTTAATTGTTACAGGTGACAAGGATTAGAACCAGTTCTTACCAGGACCCAGGCTGATCCCATGAGAAGTAGTACCCTCCTGAATTCCAGCAGCCAAGCTGCTGCATTCAAACCAGCTTAGGAGTTATCCTACCCCTGGGGTAGGCTGGCTTTAAGAGCCAAACTACAGACAGAAAAAGAAGACTACTGTCCAGAGGCAAATTGAAGTTCCCATTGATACACAGCACAGTCAACTATTTTAGCACGATTAACCCATTTTCTTTATGATGAGTAAAGATTAGGAGGAAAGGACAAGTTGTTCTCCTCTTCTTCCCCAGAACAGCTATTTTGTAACATACACATATCTGTATTTCAAGCAGTCTGAGGCTATTTTAGTCTACAGAAGAAGAAACATGCAACCTGGATTTTAACAATCCTAATGCATCTTAGCCTCTTCTGAATGGCCTCTACTCCATTTAACCTATTATTTGACTTCTAATTTTGACAGCACAGCGTCAAAAGACCTCTTCAACCGCAAGTGTCTCGCCCTTCTCCACAAACACATCAAGGAAGGAAAACAGACTATACTAACATCTCACAGTATACCAAGAACCCTGGACCCTACACTGGCATTCAAAACACAGCCATTTAATCAAGTTATCACAGATCAGCAAAGGCAAACGGTGTCTTGCAGTGTGATATGAAAGGTTAAAAGTATATCATAGCCTTTCTACTCCTAGAAGCAAGAATGCAATGCCATCCCCACTGGGTATTTGGAAGACTAGGAGAAATTTCACACTAGCCTAGACACTAGCCAGTACCAGTGACCCAGCACAAATTCTAGAACCTACTTCACAGGTCAGCCCTCACAGCTTGCAGTACCCACCATACTGCTTCTCCACAGCTTTCTGCACCTAGAGTGCTCTGCTTGCAGCAGCTCATTATATCACACTACCCTACAACATCCATTTTGTTATTCTTGCCTTCCTAATGTTACAACTGGCCAGGTTTAGCTTAAGAGTCTTTTTATCATTCATAGGCCTTTTTGCTAGGACCATCCTTAGTAAAGGTCTAGGTTCAGTATTATAGCCCAAAGATGAGACAGGTAGGCAGCCCAGCCTCTGATCTTCCAGAGCTCACAAGCTGCTAAGCTACTTGTCACTATGATAATTTCTCTTCTTCCAAAAGCAAAATCCCCAGTCCCTTCTCTTATTGAATTTCCTGCCCTAAATAACTAAGTTTTCTTACCACTCACCAAAATCCCAACTATCTTTCCAGCTTCATAATCCATACCTTCTCCCTCCTAAACAGGTTCATGGCTTTCCCATCTTCTCAGGCTGCCCTCTTCTACAGCACACAGATGCAACCAACCAGCAAGTCCCAGCCAGAGGAAATAATGAAGCCTCATTAACCCCTGATGGGCTGCAGCTGAGATCTTTACTTCACAAATACCAAACAACTTCAAGGCATTTTTTTAGTAGGGACAGAGAATTTATGTAAACAAAGCATATTAAAAGCTACATACGCTGCACTTTACATCATTATTGGTTGGTGGGTTTTACTGGGATGTATCACTTATTTTCTTGCAGGCAGTCACACAGTTCTACACATGACAGATCATCACAGTGTACCACTGAGACTTTTGAAGTGAGCAGAGAACAGCACTCAGGGTTTGCAATCTGTTTCACCAGGTTTTGGCATGATTTAATGAAATATTTCATTCTACATGTTTTAAGTGTTTTTTAATAACTAGAAGTATGTCCTTGTTTGTCAGGTTTCAAAACTTTTGTTGGTCCTAAAAATACACAACCATCAGCTAGATATATGCCCAGGAGATATTTATCAAAACAAAATTCCAATGAAAAATAGAGTAATTTTTATTTGCCCTCCTTCTGCATTTCCCACAGGTTAATCACTCATCATGTGTTAGTTCAGCAGCATCTAATGAAAACATCCTCCTGCGCTTCCCCCTAAGAATGCCCGATTGCTGAGTAATCATGACTCCACAAGAGTTGACAGAGACTAAACTCCTTCCACCTCCCATTAATAGGTTTGAACACATCAGTTTGATTAGAAATACAATTAATGCAGGCAGAAGAGAAACTCACACCTGAGTAATTAAATGGGAAAGAACATAGGGAGCCCAACTCTAACCCCTCTTCCCAGGTAGTTTGAAGAATACAATGTTATACTCTGCATGCAGAGAGACAGCAGACTCTGAGCTCCTTTAGACCTTTTTTTTTCCTGATCCAGTGAAATTAAGGCATAAATGCAAACTCTCTGTGTACAACTACAAGAGCAGAAATATAACTTCATTGCAACAGTCTGATTCTAAAATGTTATCTATAAATACCAAGCAATTCACAGACTGCTTCTGCCTTCAATGCTGAAGCAGATGAAGCACTGGTTACCTCCTTCATATACTTTCATATATACTTTACCTTAGAGTTGGTAGAGTAGGCACAATAAGGTACTATTGCTGGTATTTTCTCTCCCCATACACTGGAGGGAAACTCATTCTCCACAACATCCAAAAGCCCTTTGATTAAATTTAGAGACTGAAAGCAAATGTATTAATTGAACAGCATGGGAAGGAGGCTCTCCCCGTATGGCCTTTCCTAATCTTTCTTCCATCTGCTTGAGCATGCAAATTTTATTTCCCCAGGAACCAAATGAAGTCAAAAGCAATAATAATGTCCCAGACCTCTTCAGGCAGGCTTTACAAGCATACCTCTTCCTGACGTCCCCATGTTATTTTACATGAAGGTAGCATCAAAAGTCCCACCCAGCGGAGACTCACTTCCAACCATGCAATTTCTCCAGCAATTAAGTAGGATACAAACAATTCTGCAGCTTAAACAGAAATGAGAACTTAAGATCAAATAACCCCTAAAGGCTATATGCAAGCCAATACAGTAAAGTTAGATGAAGAAGATAAAGACAGATCAACCACGATGCACGTTAAGAAGCTAAGGTATTTCTAGTGGATTTCTGTAGTTTTTATGAAGGTCCAAAGAGAATTTCAAACTGTTCAAAAACCTAAGATGATGTCAAAAAACTGCCTATGCTTCCTAACATCTTTTATGCTTTTCTTTTGATGACAATAGCAGCAGGCTCCTTGTATAAATTGCACTTTGTTAATAATTCTAGTAGCAAGTAAGATTGAATGCTTTATTTGTCCTGAGCAGTAGGGAACAACAGAAATACAAACTACTGCATAGCCAGGTGCTTCCAAACTAATTAACACCTTTTTTGGTTGGACTAAGCTAAGACAAGTTGCAAAGCACATATGCAAAACATGCAAGGAAGGAAAAGGAAAGAAAACACACCTACGCATGGAGGGAGAAGAGAAAAAGATTAAATAAGGGTGGGGGGAATAGCAGAGCAAGCATTTTAGAAATCTCTGCTAAAATCATTGCTTAGTTGGCTGGGTGAGAGGAGGTTAAGATAAAGGCAAAACCTGTCTCTGAGCTCCCGTTTACCTCAGCAGATAAACAACTTTGGATTAAAGGCAGAAAAAAAGCTGAGATGTCAGCATACTTCAAAAGCAGAACATTTTACTCAGTACACTTTCCATTAGCTGGATTGCTTCTAGTTCTCTATCTCTCTCATATGTTCCTCACTGATTTAGCTTACAATGGTGTCAATGACAAAATTGAAGTTACTGATAAAAGCCATGGAATCAGTCTAATCCATGCAGCATAGACATGCTGTTCCCTAACTATATCAAGCATTATTGCTGGATAATTTTCTGCACAAAACCAGAAAAATAAAAAAGACATGCTTAGTATTTTTTCCCTTTCTCCCTCCATACATACTTTTTCTAATCTGTCCTTATGTGGCAGAAAGAAAACTAAACCATCAAAATTAATTTGGGTAGTGTGGGTACCAGAAAGGAAAAATCCCATGCTCTAAATTTGATGTCTATAGAGCCAATCTGAGGCCAGATTCCTCTTTGGTTAAAAAAAAAAAAAAAAAAAAAAAAAAAAAAAAAAAAAGAAGCTATTACAGTGGGTAAACTAAATAGACCTGGAACATCAAATAATCTAAACACAATTTCTAAGTTTATGAAGTCTGAGAGCTGTTCATCTCTCTTTCTGCTTTTTGAACCCTCCTTTTTTCCATATATCCTTTTTTGTGCTGTCACCTTATCAGGAACAAACAGTGGGGAGACATGAAAATAGTCTTTAAGTACCTGAGGCTGCTGCAAAGAAGGAAATAAGCCATTCTCCTCATCCAGGGTGGATAAGGCAAGAAATAACAAACTTCAGCTGCAGCAAAGGAGATCCAAGTCAGATATATGAAAAGGTTTTCCATACTTAAAATATTGGAGCCCTGGCTCAGACTGCCTGGGGAAACTGGTGAGTCTGTGTCATTGAAAGTCTCTACAAACAGCCTAGATCACCATCCATCCAGAATGACGCATGTGTAATTCATCTTGCCTTGATGCAGACAGATGAGATGATTTCTTAAGGCTTCTTCTTATCCTGAGATCCTGTGATCTCACAAGGTAAAAAAGGTCTGCATTGGGTCTGGTAGGTACTTGTAAGACAGCTCACACCTGACAAATTAGCTGTGGAACGATTTCTGAGAGTTCTCACCCCTATAATCAACAATTAGCCAATATCTCAACTGGGCAATGTTCTCCCAAAAGTGTTAACAACTTAGTAAAAAGGAACTTCTGATGACTTTACTCTACTAGAGTTGTTTTCTCAATCCCAACTCTAAGTTGAAGTCTCAACTACAACCCAATATTTAGACTGTCTGTGATTTATCATCTTAGTAAATCCTTAGATCTCAATTAATTACAGTGGGTGTTTCAGGAGGCATTTTGGAGAGAGATCTTAATCTAAATGGTGCTTTGAAGTGGCCAGGAAATACAGAGTTGATCAGTAGTACATGCTGAGGGTACATCCCCAGCTCCAGCAAAAGCAAGTAGCTCAACATCACACAGAAATGAAAATAAGGCAGACACACATCCACTGGGCAGAAATCAGAGGGAGAGAGAGACAGGGCTCCATTTGCTTGTCCAGTTTTGTACCAGTTGTCAGGCTTGAGTTTTAAAGTCATATAAAGCATAACCAAAGCAGCTACATTTTGCATGCAGTAACTTCAAAAAATCCTAATGAAAGTTGAGTAAGACAGAATAACACCGTTTTCATGAACAGAAACTGCTTTGCTTGTTTGGAAGCTATGTATTTCTTTAAGAACACTCCAATTAAATCTTGAACATCTCCTGTAACAGCAAAAGGAGATTCTCATCTCACTGTGATCTTTCCTACCTCCCTAGGTACACTCCATTTCTGTAAGTAACCCTGACAGATAATGAAAAAAAACAATAGAATTTTCCTCTTCGGGTTTGGAAGGCAGATCATTCTAAACAACACAGAAGCAAAATACCCCATCACAAGCAGATCAAAGGAAACATAGACAAGAATTCTACAGAAAAATATCTAGAAATCAGTTGGAAAAAGTGTTTTAAGAGTCCAGTATAGTACTTCCTTTATTTATTGTCACAGAACACAACCTAATTTTGCATAGTTGGATATGAATAAAGTATTCTAGAGATTATATGTCATTTACCTTTACCTGAGTTCTAACTAAAAGACATCTGCCAAGAGAGGAAATAGAGTTTCCTGTGGTCCTTAGCCACCTTGAGGAAAACCAAGTGTAGCTGCTAATCTGAACATTACGGAGCACTTTGGCTACCACAGTTGTGATTACAGGACTGAAGTTGCTCTATTCAGCTGTCCTGCTGCTAAACATATAAAAAATCTTGGGTACACCAAGCCCACTAGAATGCTAAGCATCATAAGAAAATCAAAATAAAAGCAGTTATTGGGTAGGAGTTTTCTTCTGCTTAGACCAGTGCCAGGAAAGATTATCTCCACTGCTTGCATGGGAGTTACACAGAAGGAAAAATCTGTATGAGAGGGAAGTCAGAAGCAGTCCTGCACCAGAGGAATTCAGCAGGGGGACTGTTATCAGAGAGAGCGGGACTCAGTGTCTCACTGGGCTTTCCAGAAACCTCTGACAATATTAAAAGTGCTGCAAGCTCCTGCTTCAGGATAGGGTCACTGGCAGGATCCATCAACTCCAAAAGTAGTCGGTATCAAGAAGGAGCAGGGAGGGGAAAGATCAGAATAAACAACACAAATATATGGTGTTTCCACACTCATTTACATAAATGGCACATGAAATAAGGAAGTGATCACGGAAGAGAATGAAAGGCTGAAGTCAGATGGGAGGAGAGTGCCCAATACAACCCCACAGAGACTGGAGCAAATGTAAGCTGCCAAGTGGAGACATTAGAGAAAAGAAAGGCAGAAATTTTATATTGCTTTTGATTTACAGAAGATGACACTATTAAGATTCTTTCAAGTGTTTTCTTTCTTAAGCAGTGAAAAACTAGCAGCATGCAGATATTTTATTTCAAGCAACAAAGAAGTTTTAGTGCCTAGGCGTGGACAGGCACATTACTGGGCATCGAATATTGGTTGTGTCTTTACTGGTACATTTATCAGGCTGCAGACCTGTGCATTTCTCACTAGAAATCACTCTGGGTATATGGAGTACCTCATTCTTGTTTATACTAAGGCTGAATTACTCATTCAGTGTAAAGGATCCTTATTCTGTATTGCCTCCATACATCTTCTACACCACCATCACTTTCTGAAAAGACCTTGGAATAAACGAGAATCATGTCTGTAGGTTATAATCAATTATTGTACTTTATTTTTTTACTTTACATGTTATTTCATTTCATTACTGCCCTGATTTCTCATGATGCCTATTGCCAGTGACTGCAGTGAAAGCATTACATTAATTTTATTTTCAACCTGGACTCATCAGAAGGCTGTTCCACTGCCAACATAAGGGAAAGTCAAAAGTTTATCCAGAGCAACTTCCCCTCCACAAGTTTACAGAACATAACCATGAGATGTATCCATATAAGGTGCCCGTATACAGTCATGATGGGTACAACAGACAAATCCAGATGTACTATACACAGGACAGCAATAAACAAATTAACTAGAATTAGAAGAATACACTTCCAGGCTCTGCAAATAAAACCTACCAGTTAGAATACAAACTGCACAGCTATTTGCATTTACTTTTAGTGTGCTCTCAGGAAAGTACTAATCACCTCCTCAAATCCCTACATTTCATTAGAAAACACCATAAAATACTCTTCTTCTATCTCATATGCAGAGGGAACACATCTTTCAATATACTGTAATTATACCAGTTCTGGATCTGAAATCTACAGTTCCAGAATTTACTCTGTGGTCACACTGATAATAATACAGTGCAGGCTTTAGCAGACTTAATACCACTTTCAGGACACTGTGATACCACATACAGACATAAATCTGTTATGAAAGATTCAACTCCACACTTTCTCACCTAAATTTTTCCCATTTCTAGAAAACCCACACACAATTTCACCCTGCAATGAATAGTTCCAAATTTAACTTTTTAAACTGTCTAAAGTATGGAGAATATTTTTGCCTGGGTGGTACACAATTATGGAGAAAAAGATAGGGGAAGAGGGGAGGGGAGGGGAGGGGAGGG
>VZTI01005483.1:2189975-2244615 GCA_013397865.1 Struthidea cinerea
GGGAGGAAGAATAGCATGTATGAAAAGAAAAGAGAAAAAGTGTAAGATGGTGTGAGAAGAGTGAAAAATACAGAGGAGATAAGAAAACATGTCAAAGCAAGCCTGCAATAAAAAAAATTAAGAAGCGGCAGAAAGGAGAAAATATAATACATGTTTACTACAAGATGATATATAAGAAAAAACATATGATTCCCATTATAATCCCCCATTCTGACTGTTGATAATTCATTACAATACAGCACCTCAAGTATCTATTATAATTTTCTATCTGTTAAAGAATAGATTTTAAGAAGATAGATGCAGAAGTATGGTGTCAACATCTCCCTACAGCCACAAACATGACTATCAGCATAGATAAACCTGTGCCAGAATACCTTTCTTATCAGAATATGGGCAACAAACAGTTTAAAATCATGTTAGATTGAAAAGATCATTCTTGCTGCAGCTCCCTTACAGCAATCAGAAGAGCAGCACAAACGTTGAAATCAAAACACCTTTGCCTCTTGATAGTGGGATATTAATTATGTATTGAGAATCAGCATTAAGAGAATGATTTCTCCTTCCTGACCTGTGCCTGCTGAGATGCTGAGGTACAGATTTAAGTACAAGCACTCTGGCCCAGTCTTATCCCTTCTTAAACCCTGGGAATAGACAGGTTTGTGCAAATTTTAGTTATCAAGACTTCTGAGGCCTGAAAATTATATCTAATGAGAAGTGCCTTGTTTTTTGCTCCTACAAGAATAAAAACCTGCTGTTGAGACCCAGAGATCTTATCTCTGGCCAACATTTCCACACTGAAGGAATCATGGTTAATTACAGCGTTTTGTTTATGAAAAGTTCTAGGAGAGCAATAAAAGGAAAATTAAGGCTCATTAGTGAAAAATCTTCCTGATAGTGAGCTCTCTCTGGCTGTGAAATTGTCTCTCAGAGGAAAAGAGTCCATTGGTCATTTCTAACTGGAATGGATAAAAATCCTATCAAAAGTAATGGAATTCAACACAGTTCACTCAGAGCTTCAGAAATTCTTCATTAAGTCTCCTGGAGAGCTACAGCCTTACATGCAGGGTTCTACCAATGGCCTTAAAATTCCTAGGGAAAGACTGTAATTCTGAATTCACAAAAAACAACTCACAGGACTATTTCATATTGGAATAACATATGGATTCATCATTCACACCACATGTACTCACACACCACATTTGATCTAGCTTATTAAGTCTTTCTCAGTTCTAATTTACACACAAATATTCACGCAGCCTTCCATTTCTATATTTCAGGTTCATTATCTGAAATTCATTTATTGAGTTATACCAGTCAATAGTTATGAAATTGGGATCATTATCAGAAATATCAGTATATTTTTCTGTAAATGACAACTTTGATTTGCTAGCAAATTTCATGCTTTGTAGTTAACAGTGATAAGAATTACCTTTATTTCTTGTACTACATTATTATGAAATTGTTACATTTCTTCATTAGTTCCTTGATTTTTTTTCTTTGATGGTTAACCTAAATAGTCCTAGGAAGCAGGATGTCTTTGTTATCAGCTATCAAGGAACTGTTTGTTCCCTGGGGAAAGTCCCATTATTTCCATGCACTGTGCTTTCACCTACTGCACAATGCTGGCTGACAAATTTCAAAGAAATCTGATAGGTTTATTTACTACAAGGCTGTCAGAAGGGGCAGATGTAGAACAAAATTCAGAAGCTGAATTGCAAATTGGAACCTGTTAAGTAGGTCCTAATTCCTTACCAGTTTAATTTTACTAAATTAAATTTATTCCCTTTTTAAACAGGAGTATACTTCATCCTAAATACCGCATTACTGGACATGTCAATAAAAACAGAGCAACAGATACAGACTGACTGATGTCATGGGAGGATTTCTTCAAGTATTACTCCCTATAAAGTAAAGAATTTCTTTCTGCTATACACCCAAACATCAAGGGACTCTGCATATAAAGGGTGTCTCAAAGACTGCAGTGCTTCTTGCTACAATTTCCTACTCATTCTTCCTACTCATTCTTGTGCCTTCAAATATACATGATAATGTTAGTGGTGGTAAAAGTGTATAAATTATTATCGGCTAAGTGAGCATTCATTTTGCATGAAAACTTTCTGTTTTATAACCCAGTCTTTTCACAACTCATAATCCCATTGCCCTATTATCTTCTTCCATACTTCCTGGGAGAAATAGCAGACCCCATCATCTTACTCCAGTTCTTTGTCTCATCTTTTAAATATTTCATGCTCTTCTGGTTATAAAAATCAGGAGATAGTCATCACCACATGGTGTGTCTAGCACACACTAGACACTAGCTGCTGGAACCTTTCATGAGTTATGATTTAAAATTTAAGAATGATGGATGGTCAGTATATGAGACACAAGTACCCTTTCTGACCTGCCTCTTGAGAGATACTTTCCTGCTTTCATTAGTTGTAGAATCACAGTTTATACTGTTATTTCAATTATAAATAATTAGTGCTTAATCAGTGTTGTCATTAACAGCCAAGCAAGAACCACAGACTATACTGAAGTTCACTGGATGACAGGTTTTAATAGCTGTGGCTCATAATCATAATAAAATATTCTCCCCTCATGTGTTGTGAATAACAGCAGTATTTTCTCATGTTGCTTACTTGTCACATACGAACTCTCCGTAAACCATTTACCATTTGTTATAAAGGAGAGTAGATAAAATTCAATAGACAAACATGTGAAAGCTCTGAAGAGACATCAGCATTTTCTGCTCAGCAGTCAGTCAGCTGGATGTTCTTGCACAGAAACATATACGTGCTCATCTCTCCTTTGACTTGAAACAGAGATATTTACAAAATCTTCTTGATTGTAGTTAGGAGATTAGATAGTTTATGTGACTCCTACAGAGGTGAAAAAACTTTCATTATCTGTGATGCCTTAACTGTCCTCCTAGAAACAGAGACTAGACAGAGTAAGGGAATAAAGGTAGGTATTTCTTTGAAAGGCCTTCAAAGGCACACCCTGGGGAGCCAGAGGCTATTGCCAAGATGGACCCCAAGATGGATGACAGGTCACGAGTTCTTCACACTTTTATAGGTTTGGTTCATTTACATATCAGGGTTGATTCTCCAATTAACGCTTCAGTTTAATGATGCAAATTCCCCAAGCTTGCCCCCCCTGTAGAGTCTTTGGTTTACACAGTTTGGGCCTAGGAAGGTCTGAGTGTCCTTGAGAAGCAGGCCTGGAGAGGCTTTGTTGTGTCTAACCAGCATGAGAGAGCAGAAGTTAACAGGCTACAAGAAACCTCAGAGCTACACACTAAATAGTACAGAACTTGAAAAAATATAAAAGTTAAAACCTAAGGCATCATCTGACGAAATAGTTATGTATACTGCTCTCTTGCTCTTCAGCCCCTTTTATGCTCTGCAAGAATAATAACCCTTCTGGTTTTCCTGAAGGTGACTTCCATCCACAGGAAGAATGCCAAGATACTTAATTTCTATATACTCCAGTATAGCTTAGAATAAAAAAGTGCATGAAATAAAATAGCTGTTCCAGTGTCACATATGGACAAAACACTCTGTAAATTAATGCAGGCACTTACCATTTTGACTTAGGGAAATCGATCAAAATATTACAGAAGTTGCTTCACCCAATTCTACCATGCAGACTAATGCTATTATAAAAGGGTTATTCCTAAAGCATATGTATTTATTTAATTGTAGTTAGCAAGTCAAGGCACTTCAGTAAATGCACACTAGAATTTTATGGCATCCTTGGGTTTGTTTTCTTTTTCTTTTCAGTCTCTTCCACCCTCTCCAGTCTCAAATATTTAGCAGTGATTTATTATTTCATATGGGGACTTAGAGAAATGCCATTTCATTTCCCTGTATTCTTTCTATTTTTCTAGGATGACTTATGGTTGAGAGCATATTCTTAAATGAGAGCCCAAGTACTGACACCTGATTAGGAAAAAAGAAAGGCTCAGCACACACATGGAAGGGGAGAAGATTCAAATCCTAGGCAATTCATTTTTTCTTATGTAAAAATAACTTCCATAATGCTGCATGCATTAGCAAAAAGCAAAGACTGATATTTCCAAAAGCCCAGCCATCAGACAAAATCTTAAATGATTTTGAACTTTTGGACTATGACCTTGGAAGAACTGAGATAGAGAATATGGTTGGTGAAGCTCTAGGAATCACTCCCTTTTCCCTTACCCTAGGGAATAGCCTGTAGTCATGTGCTCACAAGGGAAAAAACCTGCCAAGGTCCAGTTCAACCTCTGCTATGACACAGGCTAAGTCCTCTGAAATCCAAAGGTCCTGAGTAAGGGCAAGGTGATGCAGACAAACTTTCTTAAGCTGCATGGTGGAGCCTGCAGAGGTGTTTGCCAGGATGGGCTGTAGTTTGTGCACATCCACGTGTGAGCTGGGGTCTCCATCAGTGCCTCTCAGGCGTGGCCAGAGCTGCACTCCAGGTGCACCTTTGAGCAATAGAGGGTAACCACTGGGGCTTGAACTTGGCTTTTTCTGGTAAGCAGTACATGGAATTGTACGTACATACTACTGCTCTCTGCAGGGAAAATGATCCCAGCAGAAGTCATATCCACCTCAGAAGGATGCAACGGACCTGAAGAAGGTAAGACAATGGCTAAATGGGGAAGGTTTATATGCAAGTAGAAATTAAACTAAGATTTTTCAACTTGCAAGACAGGATTGGGAAGATTTACAAGACCATGAAATACACTGAGAATATAAACAGGGAGTAATTAGTAACTACTTCACAATAAGGAAGATAAATCAGATTAGCAAACCAAGTCTTTTTGAAAAATAAAAGGAAATACTTCTTTTTTTCACATAATTCATAATTAAAGTTGTGATCACAAGTATAAATTGACTGAAAACATCATTAGAACAATTCACAGAAGAAAATTCCACTGATGATTTAAACACAAAGATGTAAATAAAATCTCTGACCTTGGAAGACTTTTCAGGACATGGGAATGTATTTCAGAAAGGGGATAACTTTATTTTTGCACTGGTTTTATACTTTTTCTTCTTCTTATAATATTTTAATTTTTATTTTAGCATCTGACCATGAGTGGATATGAACAGGAGCATCCAGCTGTGTATTAGAGCTAATTAACAAAGATTTCCCTTTAGTTCATGTAGCAAACAAACATATCCTTCCACTGTATCATTAACACCACTGTGGACTTCCAAGCAAGCATCGTGTGGTATATTCTTTGGTATAATGCAGAACCTGAAACACTTGGAGAAACACAGTTTTGCAAGGTATATTTTAAAATACAATAACAATTCCATGATGTCAATGCTAGACCATATCAGAATTCTGACTTTGTTCTGCCATTTTGGACAGACCGTTCCACTCATTTTTAGTTTTAAGAGTATCTAAGAGTTAAGAGTAAAGGACTGCAGTGTGTCATTGTGTATAAGACAATGAATTTTTCATGCAAGGCCCTTGCTATAATGCTGACAGCATATTATGAATATAAAGGCAAAGTCATCTTCATAAAAAAACTAAAAAGAAAATAGATTTGTGGCACAAAGCAGAAATACCCTAGTTGTGGTCTGTAGAGCACAAAGGGTAGATAAGACATTTCTTGGCTGTCTGGGAAGAACAGCTTCATCACAAAGCTCTCCCTCTGTCTCCTTTTTTTTCAATGACTGAATTGCATTAAAAAGAAAGATATAAATGTACACATTCCTAATCTCACTTTTCCTTGCAAGCCATTGATATTGCTGTCGTCAGGATGTTGTGGGTTGAGAATCAGTGAAGAGATGTCCCAAAAAGATAATATATCTTTAAAATGTTTTGGAATCCCTGTAATAAATAACGCATACAACAGCATGAGCAATAATATGACTAAAACCTAAAAGGCATAGTTCAGGAGTTACCAACTCAGCTGGATTAAAAGTTAAACCTTTAGACCTGAATAACTCAAACTGAGCTCCAGATCTGAACATAACTTCATATGTACAATTCAAACAAGTTAAATTATTTTTAACATAAGCAATTTTGCTTCTGTGGGAAAAAGACTATCTAGTACAAGGTATATCCATCCCAAGATAAATACCCTAAAGAATATGGCTTATGTGATCTAAGTGCCCTCACAATAATTACACTTTCTGAGCTCTGCTGCTATGCAACTCTTACATCCAGCATTGCTTTGAGGACACCAAGAGAAATAGTGAGTAGCTTTAGCATAAACAAACAAGTTACCGATTAATAAAGGTATAGATAGCTATTACACAAAAAATCGCTGTACATTTCATACAGTTAAGTTTCATTCCACCCACTAAATGTGGAGAATTCAGAAATGTAAGGCAAACCAGAGCCTTTCATTTTCATTGCCTTGTCCAAAAGCCCAAGAATCCAGCTTTGGGCCAAAACACCACAGTTGTTAGTACAAAACAGGCATCATGGAGCTACTTTCAAAGACACACTGATAGTTAAAAAGCAGTAGATAAACAAAAGATCCATATTTAATTGTGTGGTTTTTCGTTAGTGTCATTCACTCATCCAATATGCAGCTATCAGGGGCTGCTGAGTGCAGTGCAGTTTGGCAGGGGCTTGTGTGATCAGGACCTAGCTCTGCATAATGACCATATTGATAATGCCTCAGGTTGGCAGCCGAGGCACATAACTCAGAGATACCAGCACCGTTTTTCTCCATTCCACAGCGAGTGCAACTGCCTGCCTATAAGAGTGCTTTACTGGCATGGCCAGCTGATTTTTCCAGGTGGGGATTAGCTATGTTTATAATAGCCTTCAAAATACTCAGTTGCAGGAACTGCAGAGATTGCAAAGGGTTTTATTAAATGCAAAGAGAACAAAGAACTCACAATCTCCTACAGTGTATTAAAAGAGTGGTTCCATGCATAAGCAAATAAATAATAATGCATTCACATAAATATAATGGATTTCTCTTCTCCATCTATGGTTCTTTCCCTCCTGCAATTATTTCTGAGTGAAGTGAAATTGTAAATAGCTTTACCCACTAAATGATCTTGAGAAAATTATTTCTGAAGTGCCACAGTGCAGCTTGGGGGCTTTTCCCAATCATTCAGTGCTCAGATGATTAGCTTGAAGCAAATTTTTGCAACTATGCTCACCAGGGCAAAAAAACATTGTGAGGAATGATGAAAGCAGAACCTAAGTCACATTTGATTTTCAGAAGCAAAAGGCTTTGAAACAGGACTGCAAAGACGCTGAAGGCCACAACAGAAGTGCTTGCAAGAGCCGGGGTTGTGAACTGGAACAGTGAAAGCTGCAGTTGTCCATACTGAACTAGCTAATCTACAAACTTCAGTTCAGGATAGAGGTGCCAGGCTTGGAATGCGTGAGAGCCAAGGAGAGCAGTGAGCATTGCATGTGAGAAATGAAGCACACTGGAAACACGGCCAAGCAAACCCAGGTTGGGACAGCATGGACGAACAAACAGCCCTGGCAGAGCTGTACAGTACCCCTGCACGATGCCTGGCTCTAGCCAGCAATGCTCAACCTTTCCACTAAAAAAAGACAAGAGAAAATCCATCAGTTTTACAGTTTCTTCAGAGTCTCAAGGCCCTTTATCTCTCCAACTAAGGCATCAAGAAAAAGAAGTAATTATCCACCTAGTTTGAATTAGTTCCTTCCAGAAAATGGTAGAGAAGAGCCTTTGAAACACCTGTATAAAACACTCTTGTGACTAAACTAATCTTCCACTCCATTACCAAGATTCCTCTATGGAAATGCAGGCATGAAACTGTTCTGATCAAAGAAATGTACTGCCTTGGTCAGAAGGTGATTCTTTTATCCAGTAGGTTTCAAGATAAGCTACCAATTCCCCCCAGTTTCTGTGAGAAGCTTACACCTTAAGAGAACTCAGCAGCCACAAAAAAACCTCCTAAGTAGTCAGTATCTTGATTGTTTTCATAACAAAGGAAATAATTTGTACCATATAGCACTCTGAAAAACAGTTATCATAAGGCATTTCACAGAAGCCAACTCACGTTATTATTTATAATGCATTTCACTAAGATTTAACTTTATCCTTTTTTAAAAGCAAGAAGCAGTTTTGATTCTCATAATGTCCCAACCATTTCAGTCTGGAAAGTACAACAGTCTCCAAGTAGAAAAGGAAGCAGGTGCTTCCATATAAGGGATACGATCTGTAAAATATGTTGAAAACCACCTACAAGTACAATAAAGTATTTCTGAAAATCTGAAAATATTATATGCCAAAGATCATGATCTGTGGCTGGGATAAAGATGAGAGTGCTTGTGAGTAGGATGAATGACCTACTTTGGCCACTCCAGCAACGGCTTTCAGACCTCAAGAATTTCCCCTCTCTACACCTGAATGTACATCAGCAACGATGCCTTAGTATCATCTATATACTAGAAGATTGCAAGATAGTCAGGACATTTTATTCATAAGAAATATGCATAACTTGGGTTCCATCAGGCTCCACATCAGCCAAGAAGAGAGTGTGAACATCCAAGGAAGAGGCAGAGAATAAGGATGTCCAAAGAAAGAGTTTACTCTTGATTCTCATCATGCCCAGAGTTATTCAGCTTCACTCTGTGTTAACAGGAAAGGATGTCAGGATAGCTATCCAAGGTGCTGTTAGGAAATGACTGGTGCTCATCTGCTCACTACTTTTCTTCACCAAGCACACGCACTGTTGTCATACTGCAGTATGGCTCATGTCCATTCTCTGATATATCCAACGCACACAAATAGGTTGTTTAGGAGGCTCGATAGCTGGGTTAAATCATTGCCAATCAAAACCAGCTGCTCATCAGAAAGAAATGTTGCCACTGATGCAAGAGAGGTGTTGGTCTTGTTCCTTTAACTGGATGTGGTCACAAGACAATATCTCCTCACCAAATACAACCCACACTACACACCTTTGCTTAAAGATTGTTAGCTGAAAGTGAGGTCTACCCTAGCAGAGTCGGTGTGGCAGCCTTCCAGATGGACAGTGGCTGGTTCTCACTCAAGAAACCAGTAGGAGTCAGTTCTGGGGGGGTATCCAATTCTGCAAGTTCTCTGTGACTGAAAAAAGATCCACAATTATGCATAGCTCTAGATATCATGATTGGAAGCAATAAATGTAAGAAAACCATATGTAATCTTCTTCATCTCCTATTTTGATAGAAGAATTAGCAAGCTGTAAGATTGACTAGGACAGACAGAGTGTTTCTGTCAGAAACAGATAGTATAAGTGCATGCATTAGAATGGATTTTTAAATGTATGTTGGCCTGAGGGAAACAGCTTTGCTCAAATCTTTGCAAACAGCTATTCACTCCCTCCCTGCCTTTTGAAGTAGATGTTCACTGAACTGTGAGAGGGAAAAATACCTAAGTCCAGGATGTGTTAAAGATCTGCAGCCTCATCAAAAGGTTCAGGTACATCTTTTGTCACTATGATGGGTAAGCTCATCTCCGCTTACAGTAAATTAAACAGATCCCAGCAGCTGAGACCACACTATGTCAAAGAACTAGGTGTGCAGCAGAGCAGAAGATACAATTGGAATAGCCATCATCAACAACATTTTGTCAGCTAAGAAATGACTCCTCTGATCTCCTTCCTCATTGCTAATTTATTCCAAAGCATCATCTATTAAGGAATATCATTAGATGTCTTCTTGGCTTTGATATTTCATACTTGAAACCAAAGTTTAATTTTTGATCCATGAACATGTTTTAGTGAGGAACAAACCTACCACAGAGCTATGAGGGACTATCTCATCTTCTACAGTACTTTCCCCTCTAAGTGAGTAATGAGTAAATGACATGGACTGATTGTAGAAAAACAATGCAATCACTTTTAGCTGGCCTCTAATTAGAACAAAAACTTAACAGTAGGTACACAGCCATCTCTGCATTAAACCAATACATTCCCGGAAGTAAACAGGGTAAAGGTGCTTCAGGGCACTAAAGATATCTCCTTAAAAACCTCCTGGCAGGAAGAAAAAGACAGGGAACTTTCTGCTTCTTTTGATATTTTTGTGTAAATAATCAGTCACCCTCTCTATTAAAAATGTAACTGTTTTTCCATTTGAATATATTTAGATTCAGCTCTAAGTTACTGTTTTTCATTATATATTCCTCTGCAGATTAAAGATCCCATTAGTGCCTGGCATTTTCTTCCTCTAAACACACTTTTATACTGACACCAGGTCATCTCAATTTTCCTTTACTAAGGTATCTTTTAAAAATGATGGAGCGGTGTTGCAGATAATATACCTGGGGACACTTTCAGATAGTTATTTTATTCTGTACCTAATTTTTTCTCTGATATTTCAGATGTTCCAGAAGTTGTGTATGCAGGCTTCACATGTGAACTAGTTAGGAATTTGATGAGAGTATGGAACTACAGATCTGCAGAGCTGCACTATACTTTTAAAATAGATAAGGGTTTTTGCCTTCTGTCTTTCTCAGATCCCAGATTAGAAAATGGTATTCTTTTTCTAGGTTCAACAGAATACTGCATTTTTTCACTGCATCTTCCTTCTTGATGGATATTTTCAATAGCTGCAATAGTTTACCCTAGAAGTGGCTGCATGTGCCTATGGCTTGAAAGGTACATCTGGAACACTGAGAACTATTAGAGATTACTTTTTAAATGAAAAGTAGTATTAAATTTATTAACTTTTAATACAGAATAAACATCTGCTAGAGAAAGCACTAAATATAAAAAGTTCAGTTTTCTTTTTGACCTTGAGATTATAGTTTGTATGTTTTACAGAATCACTGTAGCAATCTGAAACCACACATGCTTTGCATTTAACCATGCCAAGAGTGATGAATCTGGCTATCAGAGGGAATACTTAAAGCTGTCAGTTTGAATTAAGGCTATATTTATCCTTTAAAATGCTGCTGATAATAATGACTTCTCCAAAGAGTCAATAACTCCTTGAAAAAAGATTAAAAAAGAAAAGCACAGGGAGCAGCAAATCAGATTCATATTTTTCACACAGTACCTTCCACTCTACCTTCTATGTTCAGGTGAATTTGGGAGCTCTACAGCTATGAACCTATGACTTGAAAACATATGGAACAAAAACGTAGTCCCAGGGCATCAATTTAACAAACTCAGTGAGTCCTAAAGAAATACAATAATTAATTGCAAGATCTTCAAGGACAGGCTTAAAGTTAGGCACGGTCTTGTGCATTGTGTAGATACCATCACCATTTTCAGAGTAAATCTTTCTTCTTCAAACCACCCTAAACTTTTTCCGACCCAGACTGTGTGGCTGAAGTAATTCCACGACCTCCCCTCTTCCCCTTCCCAAAGTGTTCCAGATAAAAATACATCTTCCATTTCTACTCTTCTCACAGAAGAAAAAGGAGTGGAGAAACACAAGGGTAGTTGCACAGGTGTTTTTACTTCATATATAAAAAACAATTTTGTTTGAAATGTTTGCAGCATTAAGAACCAGTAATTTAGCAAGAACTGAAAAAATTTTCTGTACTTTGGAAACAACTATTTGTTTTTAGAATGTGTGGGTGGTGCAGAGGTGTCATGACTAATGTGATTTGCAATACAACTTGATCAAATTGTAGTGACATCAGTACTGGTACAGAGTACTGCACTGTCACCCCTAGAATATAAAGCCCACAGGGTAGATACAATGCGAGTTATAAAGGAGAGATTCCTATTGATTCCTGCAAATGTGTTACACTGGGAGAGGCATTTTCCAGAAAGGGGACTGAGTTTCCTTCAGTTTTTCAGATGAAGCTGTCAAAGATGTCAGCAAACTATCAATGTGCTTTTTAAAGAGGGCTAAACTCCTTGTCTACAGCCAAATAAAATTCCTCCAACTGAAAAAGGTCAGCCAAAATCTCACAAAATGCATGATAACTCTCTATCACTATGGAAGTGGACAGGCATCCACCTCCTTTCTTCTGCAAATTCCAGCAGTCCTTTTCTGTCCTTTAGCTATCAGCAGAGCCTGCTGAACACAGATTCTATGGGGAAATAATGAATTGAAAGGATAATAATTATCTCCATGTGGAAACCTAAAGCTCCTATATACTTCAGGTTGCCAGATTGAATATTACATCTATTAAGCCAAATAAACTACTTGTGTACTGTACTAGAGGTAACTCATAAATGAATTTACTTCTTCTACCTTTGTACCAACCTGTGTTAATTTAGATAACAATAACTGATGAGTTGTAACATCAAATGATTGCAATAACTCCATAAAGTTTTATCCTGTCAATCAGCCCTTCTCAATTAAAGAAAGAACATCATTAATCATTGCAAGCCAAGGTTTCCTAGGAGAGCTTCTCTTGCTATCATTGAACTGATAAGAGGGGTCAAGAGGTCACCATCTGAAATCTACCCAGAGGTTCCAATAGACTTGTTACCACTATTGCACCAACTGATAACAGTCTGTATGGTTTCATTCCAGCCTGCACACTGCAAACGTATCTCACTAATACAATAGCCTTGGTTTATTTCCATATGCTGGGTAATTGCCATGTACTAAGCGATAAATTAAAAAGATTAACCAAAGTACTAACTACAATAAAGCAGCTAATTTAAGAATTTCAGCCCTATATTATCTTCTCTTTATTGAAATTGAACTTAAAAATCCTCCCTCTGCTTCAGCTAATGATAAAATGTTAGATAAAGATAGGTTTCTGTATTCTCTATTGGCTGACAAATAACAGTTTATCCTCTAATTATGCAGCTTAAATAGAGTTTTCCTTGACTGCAATTCCACACTTGCATACGGATCTTAGCCTGCCTAAGTGGAAGACTGCCCCCACAGCAGTAGTTGTCAGTCTCCCGCAGGTTAGAGGACAGAGAAGCTGTCAGCATGTCAACAAAGGCATTTCCAGAAGAAATTCCTGGTGTGATGTGGAAATAGCGAAGATGAAGAACAAATCACCAAGGCCCCACCAATACTCTGGAGTTTCTAGAGCTTTTGCCATTATCTATAAGCCTTTCAAAGCACATTGAAAAGCTGCAGTTCAACAATAATAAAAACTCCTTTAGTTAATCAACAACTCATTAAATCTTTGGGGAGAATGTCTGTCCCCTCTGCATCACTCCCTAAATAAACAGTATGTGTTGATGGTCAGGAAGAGATTCAGGCTATTTTGGTCCTGGAAGGTGGAGAGAATTCCAAACCTGGGTATGAAAGCCAATCCTGCACCAGTAGTCACCTGCTTGGGCTCTTTTGCACCCCAGTGTCTCTTTGACTGTAAGATGTGAAGCCCTCCATTCCTATTCTGAATGTTGGAAAGAGAAGGTGAGTGAAACACATATATGCCAGATGTATGCTCAGAAGGGGGCTTTAGAATGAGGCTGCCCAGTTACATCTCTTTGAAATCCAAAACATGCATTTACAACATGCTATCTTGATAAACATTGCTCCCAGCTACCATTCATAAAATCATTGAATCATAGAAACATTAAGGTTGGAAAAGACCTTAAACAAGTTAAACAGGACTGCCCCCAGTACTGAGCCCTGGGAAACCCCTCTAGTTACTGGCTGTCAAGTGGATGTGGCATTTACCACTCTTTGGACCTGGCCATCCAGACGATTTTTAACCCAGTGAAAAGTGCACCTGTCCAAGCCGTGGGCGGCCAGCTTCCCCAGGAGAATGCTGTGGGAGACAGTATCAAAGGCTTTACTGAAGTCTAGGTAGACAACATCCATGGCCTTTCCTTCAACCACTAGTCAGATCACCTGGTCATAAAAGGAAGTTGTGTCATAAGCTGAAGATTAAGAGAAATCCTCTCCTCCTGGGCTGGCACAACCTGGGAGTACTGGAAAAAGTTATATGTTAATTGCAAGTAACATTTAGCATCACACCGTAGCTTTCCCTCTTTGGAGTACAAAAGCAACACAAGGCTTTTTGCCTGAATTGTATTTATTCTGCCAAACTCAGAGCCCATTTATACAAAGGACATGTCTTACTCCTCTCTGTGCTCAAAGCCATCTTAAAATGAAGCAGCTGCAGCTCTGCAGCAACATTACTGTGGTGCTGTGCCCAGGCTAACACGTCCTGCCACTCAACAGGTCTCATTATTTGGCTCACAATGCCAGCCTATCACAACTCTGTAAATTTTGGACTTGATCTTATTTATGTCTGAAAAGCTTCATAGTCAGGCAGAGTGTTCTCATATCCTTCTCCACCTGTCCATTC
The DNA here is from genome assembly GCA_013397865.1 of Struthidea cinerea. Lineage (NCBI taxonomy): Eukaryota > Metazoa > Chordata > Aves > Passeriformes > Corcoracidae > Struthidea > Struthidea cinerea. Next base: position 2,204,137 of record VZTI01005483.1, read on the forward strand.
TGTCCACACCAGCTCTGTCTGAAAAAATGTTTTCAAGTTTCATCTTAAAAACAGTTTTCTGACTCTCTTCATCTGCCTGCCTCTCTTTGGAAACTGTCCAAAAACTCCACCACTGTAAGGGTTAGGAATTTTCCTATCATCTCCAAATTCCATTTATCCATTGCAAATTTATACTATTATCTTTTTAGGTAGAATTTGCCTTTCTGAGCTTAAAAAAACATTGTCCTCCTTTGTGCATAACTGACTGATGCAGTTACAGGGAATAATCACCTCCACTCCTAGCATTTGCTCTGCAAGGGTGAATAAAGCAAACTGGTTTACAATCACTTTCTGTGAAGAACTTTTCAATGCTCAACAACCTGGAAACTCTTTATCTGTTCCAGAAGAAATTCTTGAACAGGAGTGACTAAAACCAGACACACTTTCTACAAAAATCCTTACCAGTTTGGTACAGAAGAGCACTAATGCTTCCTTATTTCTGCTGGATGTATGACAGGTCTGCTGATATATCCTGGGATATAATTTGATATTTCCATCACCTTTTCATGTTTTTTCAAAACCCTTTGTTTCACAAAACTGCATTTTAAATCTCAGAGGAGTATGTTCATGCACAACTTTTCTGATCCCTTTTAATTCCAAGAAAAGACAATCTTCAGCAGAAAAAGTTCAGATCTACATCTAGGCACAAATACCTAGGAATCTATATTCAAAAGTTGTTCTTAACTGGATCTATCTTTTCTTTGGAGTAAGCTATAAAAAACGCTCCAGCTAGAGTTCTGACATTTTTGGTTTGGGACTAATTTATATTGATGCAAAAATACAAACCACTTGAATAGCACAACCACACCAGACGTTTTCCAAACCAGTTTCTAAACTCAGTTCTTTTCCAGAAATAGTCAGTCAAGAGAAGCAAAATGTTCTCCATCTCCCTGGACTGGTTTACCCGCTCTATCCATTCATCCCTCTGATGTTCTGAGTAAAGCAAATACAAGAGCATTTCTTCTCTGAATCCCCTTCATGCTTTTTGCAATCCTGCTACAGTGCAAAAGATCCTGCAAAACCAGTGTGGTTTGTCAGCCAGATCTCATACCAGCCTTGGTCTCTCTTCCCTCGAGTGGCTCTTGAAATTCAACAAGAAGACTCAAGTGCTGCTGGAAGGAGGGAGGGAGGGAGGGTATAGTGATGCCATTCACACCATACTCCATATAATTTCTGAGAACTCACAGCAAATGGCACCTAATAACAGCTGGTCTTCACCACCAGCTTTAACCAGCTCCTCTCTGGATCATGATTAAGTTCAATCTTTACTAAACAGACCCTGTCAGGTATTTCATATTAGTTTGCATGGGTTTTTTTCCCTCTGGATGTCTTCAGTTATTTCTTCTACTGTGGAAATAATTTGATTTTGAGCCAGGTTTTCAGCCAAGGTAAGTCTGTGCATCTCTGCTGAAGTCAGTTCACACCACCTGATAAGCTTTCCTTCAGCAGACAGATGTGGTTTTTTATCCCAATTGTTTATTTAAGACAGGAAACAAACTCCTTATACTATCTATCTTTGTAGCTCAGGTCAAATCCAGGATGCCAGCAGCAAACTATGTAAGTTAATTTAAGAACTGAATTGGTTGCATTTAGGAAAACCAAACAAAAAATATATGTACTAAAAAAACATATGGGGCCTGGTTACCAATAAGCTAAAATCTCAGTAAAAAAAATGTCAAGAGTTCATTTTCAAAATCAGTTTACAAATTTGTGCCCAATTTACCTATCTACAAGATGACAATAATGATTCAGATATCACACAGCAGTTTAAAATCCAGAAAACACAACCTAAATGCTAGGTATTACTATCTAATTTTTTTCATGTAAACACAGGACAGTTCTTCAACATTGTAACAAAATTGCACTGAAGTGTTGGAGATTATGTTTTCATAGAATTCCTTTTAATTTAGATCCTCCCCAAGTCTCCTTTTAGCTCTGCTCTATTTTGCAGAGGTATTTTCCATATTGATTTGTCTTTGCCTTGGTAGGTGGGCTGTTTTGGGGGTTTTTTTTTGGTTTGTTTGTTGGTGTTTTTTTGTTTGTTTGTTTGTTTGTTTGTTTGTTTGTTTATGAGAGATTTTCCAGGTGTTCTGTACATTCAAAAATGGTCTTTGAAGCAATCCAATATAATTTCAGTTACATTAATTCAATCCAATTGCTATCCTTGAAACAATTTTTGACTTTGCAGAAACCAGCATTTGCATCTAATGTAGCAAGTATTGTAAATGGCCCTTAAGTGCTTAAAAATTAGTTTCAGAGTGTATCTGGCATCAATTTGTCACATAAATGCAGCGAATGTAAGGCTTTTATCAGCAACATCCAACATATCTGAAAGCCACAGATGAACGGTCAAATGGCAACAAATTTTGTTTGAATCTAACCTAAGTAAGATTTGAAATACAGGAAGGTGTTGCAGCCAGTTAACAACCTAGGAAGAAAGATAGTTTGCTTCACAAGTATGACAAGGCATATCTCCCAATTTGGGGGTGTATGTATATGTATATTTATATATGTATATACAAGCACACACACATATATCACACCTGGATGATGAGTCTCCACTTCTTATCATATTAGTTTCTGTAATTAGCATTACAATCCCACCATGCTAAAGCCAGACCAGAATTCCATGATGCAATGAAGCTGAACAGACATGTACTGGTGGTGTGTGTGTGTGCAGGCCTGAAGTCTGAACCCCTAAATGATTAAACATTCTCTGAAGTAAAAAGAACAATGTCAGATTAATCCTAATGCCTTCCACCTCTAAATACAGCTGCCATTATACCAATTTTCCAAATGCAAAGCTACAGTACTTAATTTTAAGCACTTACAAGTAAAGTAAACAATTACTTAAAAATCTGATTTTCATCACACAAGGATTGTGGCTTCCACTGAAGACAGTTATGGTCAAAAGGATTCAGGCTTAGATCAGGTATAATAATAATAATAATAATTATGGTATTGAAGTACATAAGTCTTATTGTGCCTCTTAGTTTTTCAATTTACTCAGTTTGCAGAAAAATATCTAAATAGGTGCTAACACTCCTGCATGTGTGAAATAAATGGAGAGGCACGTTCCTTTCCTCACCTTCAAACTTCATATTCTTTCTACCCTGCCACAGCTTCAGCAATCCCTATGACAGTTGAAAAATACATGTGAAAGCCTCCTAGTTCTTTTTTAAGGGTCTACCAAGATCTCTATATATAGCTCTCACTGTCACTACCTCTTGGCACTCGCTAACTTTCTTCAAAGAAAGTTAGGAGTGAATTTGATCTCCACCTTTCTGATGCAAAATAATTTGGAGATATGAGGTATTACACTGTTTGCCTTTTAGAGGATTACCTTTTGTAAAAAGGCATTGAATATCCTTTGAAAGAAAGAGATCTTTTCCTTCGCCTTACATTTTACATGGCAAGTGAAGATCTTTGTTTGTGGGTAGGCAAAGCAGGAGGTAAGGCTCTCTGGTTCATTTAATGAATTTCACATAATCACATCAGAAGCCTGTTCAGAAGCAGAATTAACCAGGAATGGTTCTTTAGAAAAACCCCTTGAAACTAAGCAATTATTTGAAAAAATGGCCCAAAACCTCTTGCATTTTTGCCAGTTTAAATGTGATGCATATTCACTAGCTTCTGTAGCACTTTCAAATCACAGCCACAGCAAGAAAAGAACCAAACCCAATCTTCTGATTCCCAGCTCATAAGCAACATGAATTCAGCCTGAAGTTTATGAAATCACTTCCGTGCCACATATCCCTCCATTCTTCCTCTGCCTCATTTGCTGAACAAATGAAAAAAATCACTTTCCGTGAAAATGCAGCAGTAATGGAATTATAGCTGTGAAGGTAACCTTAGCCCATTCCAACTCCAATCCACAGCAAACTGCTGACTGCTGACTGCTGTCCCAGATTGCTGCACTCTGGACTGGCCCAGCAGCAATCTCATTGACTTTGGCTTCCTGCAGGAATAGGAGACCATTCCCTCTCACCTGGGCCTCCCTTGCATGTGTCTGGGCTGCTTTTCTCCCTTTTCAATTGGATATTAAGACAATTATCGTATATCATCCAATAATTACATAAGGTTACATTATTTTTAGATATATGATTAATCTATTGGGGGGGTGTTACAAAAAAGGAAGATAAAATAATTAAAGAGGAAATAAAATTCTCCCTCAATGGTCCCATGCAATTTTCACAGTTATACACTGCACGGCATAATGTTGCCTCTCACAGGCCACAAGGATGAAGCTTGAAGACAAGTAATGAGAATAAGGAACCAAGAGGCATGGCTCAGTCAGGATTTCTGGTTTCTGTTACCAGTTCCAAAAGAATGCACTGACTAATTAGCACAACACGTGTTGTTCCTGTGCTGCTGGTAAAAGGGACAACAATATTTCCCTCCTTTCTCAGGGCATGTCAGAGGTATCAGGTAGCCACAGAGCTGCAGCCAAAAGACTGCAGTGCATTTCCTTCATCCTCACGCCCTACAGCTTCCATGTGCACTGAAGCACAAACATGCCTAGCTCTAAACACTATTCTTTCTTTAAAACAGAGGGAATGCAGGTAAGGATCCCTATACACCCTGCTTGCACAGGTTTTAGCACTAGTTGAACCATTCCTCATCTCTGTAAGATTGTAGTCAGAAGGTTGAGCTAGGCACTGCAGCGAGAATGCAAACACATATTACAGTCAAAGAGAGGGTCAGGCTCAAGTCAAATCCTGCTCTGGATTTCAAACTCACACTAGACTCTGGAGAGACTGCTTTTCAGAACTGCGAACCTGCTCTTAGAGGGGGTGAATACCAGTAAGGGTCTCAGAAGCAGTGAGCTGAGGTGACTGCTATTTTCTCAGGAACTAGAGAGAAAAGGACAAAACAGGAACAAAAGATAGGGAGGAAGAGAGGACAATATAGGCAGCAATCACTCATCCACTTCAAAATTACCAGAAAGGCATGACAGTAGGGAAAATCCTACAAAAAGATACTACACTGTCAGCAAGAAAGGGCTGCTGCAGAGGGTGATCAGCAAACAGCCTTATTCTTAAGGCCCAGGGATTTTGAATTTTAGAGAGATTAAGCCGACACATGATACTGGGGCAGAAGTAGAGTATTATGTCCGGTTCACTCTAAACATGTGTGAGTCTTAATTCATTGTCTTGATACTATTTATGACATAAGCTCTGTAAGAAAGACATCTAATATGCAGAGCACACATATGGTCCCTTTACTAAACACAAAATAGGACAGGCATTCCCCTCTACGAGCAGCCTGCTTTACAGATCCAGCACAGCACAATACCACATTGTCACTCCCATGCCGTTCACCCTTCCAGTCATTATCAGAGAAATAGTAATGCACATAGCAAATGAGCACAGGCTAAAGGGCTAAATGTTTTTCACTGCTTTCAGGAAATTATTAGTGTATTATGTACCCAGCTTCCCTACTTGAACTGTCTCTGTCTATCTTTGGGAGCCCAACAAACCAAATCATACCCTAAGGATGTTTAACTTCCTCTACATACTGCCTCTTTTTGCTAAGCCAGCCAAATGTGAGGTTGGCCTGCTTTCAGTATATGACAGACCAAATTCAGACACAACTGGCCGAGTTCAAGCAAGGTATATGCCAAACTCTCCAAAGAAGATGATTAAAACTTAAGGAAACGTAAGTCGAGTCATCTTAAATCAAGGAAATGGGGCAATGCTGTAAAAGTAAAAGGGGAAAAAATTATTTTGAGCATGTCTTGGAAAAAGTCTGGGACACATTCATAACGGCACGATATTCCTCAAGGGTGTTTTCTTAAAGGATATGCAGACTGGCGCTAGCCACAAAGCAGCAGACTGAGAAGGATTGTGGGAGGGAGCAAGAGAAATTTGGGACAAGAGAGGGTGGTCTAAAGCAGTCATGTGCTAGAAGGCTGAAAATAAATCAGCTCACAAAACTCACATAGGTTGTTATGCAACAGTGCGTGAGATGCACAAGTATCCTCAGATCTGGTCATCAGTATCAGCAGCAAAGGCAGAAAAGAACCTTTTGGCATCCAATGTATCAGCTGTTGTACAACTGCTTTCTGCTTGCTATCTTAGGAGGAGACTGGAAATATGATAACGTTGTATTTATTTATACATGTATTTATTTTAAATTGTATAAAGGCAACCTATTTGTAAAGGAACAAAGCGCAATTTCACTACCCTTAAGTGTAACTAACTAATTTTCTTGAGCTGTTATAAACGTGGCAAAGACACCCTGGCTATTTTGTAGCTATTGGGTGATATATTGTACTGCAACTGTACTACCATTTTCAAAAGTCAGGTAGAATTTGGTCTTCAAATGTGTTTATTTACATTTTCTGTCTCCTACAGCCAGCAAGCTCATGGCAAACATATGACAGACATGAGCTTTGATCACTCTACTGTTCTCCCCACAAAATGTCTCCTCAGTAACACTGAAAACCTCTTTGGCTTCCTAGAGGCTCCACCAAAAAAAATCCATCCATATCCTTAGTGTATTTCTTTCTGCGGCATATCTTCATTTTGCGTAGTATGTCAGGTTCCTTCTCTCCAGCTGTTATTCATATTTTAGAAAGCTGCTGGGACTGAGACAGGAACACTGGAACTTATTTCACCGAAGTTTAGATCCAAAACTGGCAAAAAGGGTACAAGAAGAGGCCAAATAATGTTTCACTGCTAGGCTGCTGGCCTTTTGTTGGTCCAGGGCAGGAGCAAACAAAAGTGAATTATGTCTGTTGGTGGTTCAGGACCCTTCTGACATGAATTTTGTGGATACAGATCTGATTTTTTTAGAGACAGTATCAACTCAGGAAAGCCAACATATACTGTTAGCCTACAAGTACCCTAAAAGCAAGGAGTCTTTGGGGGATACCTCAACAGCAAATACAAGGAATGACTGCATAACAGAGATGCTCTTCCTGGTCATATAGATGAGCTCTCCAAGCCAGCACAAGTGTATGTGAGTTGCTTAAGCTACCATCACTGTATCCACATGGTGTAAGTAACAAGAGAAGCTGGCAAACAGGCTATCAATTTACCATTGTAGCCATGTTCAATCAACTGAATTCAACAATTCAGCACTTTCCCCAAGTATACCGACACACCACATATCGAAACTAATACAGCCATATTAAAATTCCTCTAAAGGCTCTAGCTAAAGGGCTAGTTTCCCTTGAACTGGAATCAAAGATATGATGAGAAAATGTACAGTTTTTTTATTACCAATTATGAGGGTATTCATGCAGCACTGCTTAAATATTATCTTCTAAAACTGATAAAAGGGCAATGTAAGGGAGAGTTCTTCAGAGAGCAGGAGACCAGACAATTAAAGCTCTTAATTACAAGGCAATACCCAAGAACTTAAAGATCATACCAGACTAAACTCTGTCCTTTATACCAATATTCATCCCACTAATATACATCCCTAAAAAAAGTCTACACATCATAATTCTCTATCATATTTTTAAAGAATTTTAAGAACATTTCATGCACCAGTTAGTTCAAAGATACTGTGATACATTAAAAGTTCAAAGCTGCAGCTTCTCTCTTTCCTTTTATACCTCATTTTAAGAAGGAAAAGTTGCATGCAATTTAATACTCCTCCAAGGGTTTGTACTTGTTGCTCTTACCCCAAGACTGTTATAGAAACTCCTTTAACACAGAGAAGAAACAAGAGTATATACTGTACTCATGGTAGTGAAACAGACCAATCACGTTTGAAAGAATAGAGGAAAATTCAGACAGAGTCCTACATGCACAGGGGAGCACAGGTCAGTCACCCCCAGCCACCTGCAGCTTCTCCCAGTTAACCACCATCACATATCTAGACAGCATCACAGCGGGTACACTACTAATGTGAGAGAAAATATGAGCAGGTGGTGCACTACTACCTCTAATTCATCATCTTAACCAGTGACATATAAAAAGCAGTGAAACATAAAGTGCTATTAGACCTGAAAGGCTGCCATAATTGCAACAGTATTGCTAACTAACCATTCAGCCCCATGTTCTGAGTAATTAGGGCAATGGTTTATGACCAGCACTTGGTGGCATTAGCAAAATGTAACAGGAGATTGAGCATGACGGGTGGGTTGGTAAAGAGGAGGAGGAGATGTAATTTACAGCTTTAAGGAATCACCTGTTAAAAAACATGTGCCCTTCTTTACTGAAAAGGAAAAAGGTCCCCATATCCCATGGATAAGGAAAGGGGATTCCATACAATGGCAAGGTGACAGTCTTTTACAAGAATGTTTTTGACTTTTTTTCCCTCACAAACAGATTTTGTGATTTTGCTCTGACAAGTCAGCAGGAAAAAGAAAAGTCTAGCAGTCAGGCTTTTGCAAGATAAATTCTGTATGCTTAAATGATTTGAGAAAGATGTTACCTTACTTCCTCTTAGAACGAAAAGGCTGATGTAAGTCACCTACACTGCAGCACTATACACAGTAGGAGGGGACTGGGGGAGTTCAGATAATGCAAAGAAAAATAGCACGGAGGGAGGAGAAGCTCTTGCTTCTTGCCCTCCAGTGTTAGGCTTCAACAGTGAAGATTCTGCAGAAGATGTAAAAGAAAGATATGCATGTCTTATTTTTTCACGGCCATGAAGAAATCTACCCTGAACTCTAGCACAACTAAAGCTAACTTTCTTACTTTAATTACTACCTCAAGTCCAACAGCAGTGTCCAAAATGCCTTTTCTTTTTTTTTTTTATTCTTTCAGTGGGGGTGGGAGAGGAGATTTTTGCTGGAAAATTGCCAGCAGTGATGGCTTTCAGCTTTCCCTCACTGTAGAGAACAGAAATGTGCAGACTATTACATGCCTACATTTGTCTAGCCTAAAGTTCCAGCCACACAATTGTGTCATGCTTTCACTCTTAAAAATTTAAAAGCTGTCTTATTAAAGTGCTATTTATTACTGTAGGTAACTGTAGATTTTTATTGCCACCCCTCTATCATATAGAATCATAGAATCATTTAGGTTGGAAAAGACCTTTAAGAGCATCGAGTCCAAATGTAACTTAACACTGCCAAGTCCACCACTAAATCATGTCCCTGAACACCACACCTACACATCTTTTCAATATCTTCAGGGATGATGACTGTACCACTTCCCTGTTCCAATGCTTGATCCTTTCCATGAAGAAATTTTTCCCAATATCCAATCTAAACCTCCCCTGTCATACCTCAAGGCCATTTCCTCTTGTCCTATCACTTGTTTGCTTGGGAGACTGACACCCACCTCACCACAACCTTCTTTCAAGTAGTTGCAGAGAAGAACAAGGCCTCCCCTGTCTCTTCCTTTTCAGGTAAATACTACTTATCTCTCACTGGCAAATTTTTCAATCCTTTTACCAATTATTATATTTAAGAACTATCTCTCCTCTAAGGTAATAGCAGCTGTATGCATAAAAAATGCACATCACTCACAGTCATACCAAGACTAAATACATTTGCTCCTACTCAATACTGTCCTTTAACATATCCAGAGAGAGATTTAGTCCTTTGGCCACCATATTCCCCTGAGAACTCATTTTTATCTGAGTAACAGACATGATCCTGAAGTCTTTAGCAAAAATCAGTGATTCCTAAGGTACTCTATAAGGATGCCTTACATACTTTGTTTTAAAACTGACGCATTTTAAAACAAACACTTTAAAATGCATCTTGTTCAGCTGCCCCCAATTTACAATACAATTCAGTCTATCAGTGACATTTCATCTCTGAATGTTTGGACTACCCTCTGTTTGAGCCATTCAGTGCCAGGTGGTCTGTGAAAAGGACTTGCAAGATGCCATTTTCCTATACATATGTTTTTCCTCTCCAAACAGCTGTTTAAGGCTCAACTGTACATTCTTATTCATTCAGTGGATGTTGCAATACAGGTGGCAGTGGCATTGTGAACAAGAGAAAATAAGCCAACTCTGTTGGATAAGGCATAAAGAAAGGGTCATGTTGGGAGACCAGCTCAGCAGAAGAAGCAGGAATGACTCTTCTCTACATTTCAGATCACCCACCTGTAGGGCTGGATGCCTCTCTATATCTGAAACAAAAAGCTCTGAGACTGACATTGCTGTTCCAGGGTCTGCATTGAGGGTACGTGGCAAGGGGGTGTTAGTGGGGAGAAATACACCTGACTACCATGCACTGAGAAATAACAGCACTGAATGACCTGTATTTTCCTGATAGGAATTTGATTTTTCATGGAGAAAAATCTAAATTGACTGTCCCTTCAACCTTTGCTTGTTTTGGTAACAAAAAAAAAGAAGTCAGCAGATTCTGATAAGGGAAAGCAGAGGCTTTTTCTCCTGCTGAAGAAAATATCCTTTTCCAATGGGAAGAAGTTTCTATAGCCTCATCCCACCTGCCACACAGTGGTGCATGCCACATAACAGCATGCCTGGGGAAACTGGCAAAGGTAATAACATTTCCTCTGAACCCTTGATGGTGGGTAAAGAGAAAGGGCAATTGGTCTTTCCCCTGTTCTCTTTGAGCTGTCACAGGGATGTGCTGCACCCATAAAACAAGGCAGGGGCAGCTGAAGAATTCACAGCTCCAAGGGAGCTTGTTTAGCTTGTTTCTATCCTCCAAGAGTCAGAGGCCTACAGGAGGTATTGTGGTAAGCACAACAGCAAGACTGGAGAGGGAAAAAGCGTGTTTCTAGATTTATAGCCATTTGTTCTGAGCCAACTGACAGAATCCTAAGTGGGAGGGTGAGGAGCACAGGGTGCAAAATTAGCCTGCATTTAAATAAGAGACATGTGGGTTTGGAACCCCTCCCTCCTCTGTTTAAACAGCCCAGTGCTGCCGTGAACAAAGCCTAAGAAGATTATGTTCTGTGAGGATAATCTCAGCTCTCTAGTGCTGTCTTGGCTTCAGAAACACAGCATTCCAGTTTTCTTGCAGGGTCATTTCTATGCTTTCTCTTCAGCTCCTGTATGCTTCTCTGCTGCTCTCTGATTTCTGGGGTGAACTTTTTTAATGTTATAATTATCAAGGCTCCTTGGATTTTCCTGCCATTCAGGCTTGAGAGACAGATTCCTCACCTGAAGATAACAGGATTAGGTGTCAAGCAACTTTCTCAGCAAAATAGGCACCCCTTTGGAAAGCAGAGGAGCAGCATTCCCCACGTGCATGGGGAGCCAGCAGCCCAGAGCACCTCATTGTCCACCCAAACACATTATCTCATCTGAGCATTGAAAAATGCAAAAAATATTCCAGCAGCTCAAATATTGAGCAAGTGGTAATGATGCTGTCACTGTGGCAGAATGTGCAAATACTGGTGCAGATGGATAGCATTTGTGAAGAAGATGAGCAAGATGAGAGAGGACCCTTTTGATCTGCCCTGCGCAGTTCCCATCGCGGCTGAGGGCGCGCAGGTCTCTGCCAGTCAGGGATAGATGTTCCCATCCTGGCACACCTTTTCCCACTCTCAGGCAGACTCTCTTGCCTCCCCTGCTGCAAGAGCGCAGAACGGCTTGCCTGGCAGGCACTGTGCACCAACTTTAAACATGCTGAAGCCTGAAGAGTGGCATCTTTTCATGCTAGGTTTGAATTTGCTCCATGCCTGCCAGAAGACTGGAGAACATGCTGTGTAGGGTTTTCACCTGCTTTAAACAGGTAAAACAGGTAAATGAATGTCAGAGATATTTTACGCATCTGAAAATGCTGTGCATAATATGCCTTGGTTGCAAATACTGTTCCTGTATTTTGGGGTACATGTTGCCTCATTTACATCTACCAGTTGTACAGGGAACAGAAGCACAACTACCAAGAGAACTGATAAATACACAGGAAGAATAACTGGGAAAAACAGCAACACAAGCACCAAGAGTCAAACACTGTTAAGAGCTGCAGCCCTTTCCTAAGGGAGGGTCAGGGGTACCAGGAAGCTCATTGCACAGGACAGGCACAAATCTCTTGACTTCTCTGTGCCAAGATCACAAGATCAATCTTGTCCAACATCTGGATGTCATAAATGCAATAAATAGCCTGAGAATGCACCTTCTTCCTCTGGTCCAGTGAAGGTTAGTCTGCATTGTACCTGGTCTTACCATGCTACCTTAGTTTTTCATTTGGGCTGTGGACACGGAACTCCGGCACTGACATGAAAGCAAAACAGCAAATAACCAACGTCACATAAATAACCAAAACAACTGTAATTGTTCTTTGTGGTACCAAGTCCTGCAGTGTTAACACCAGACAAATTCCTTTGACTTCTATGGGTGTTTGGCCTGATTATGGATTATCTGAATCAGCCTGTATACCACAGGCTACAAAGGAAGCAGAGCATCAGAGGAAGAAAACAAGCATGAACTACTGTCAAGTTCACCCTCGGGCTTAAGAAAGATTGAAACCAGTCAGTACAGTGTCTCATTCCATCGTAGTCCCACTGATGTGGAGCTGCTGCATCAATGCTTGCCAGAGTCTTTCATATCACAGCTCAGGATGGGAAATCCCAATTCCCAGTAAACCCAAATAAATGCCCAAACTAATTCAAAAAACAAATGATGAAATAAACCCACTTATTCTAATGTAATTACTTTTTCACTGACATGTTGCAAAGCCCAGCCAGGAGCACACCTGCTGCATGAAAACCTCAAGGGCATTTTATGGGATTTCCCTCAACCCCAACAAAAATGGACAAGAAATTATCTTGGTGTTACAAAGTATCATTTCTTAAAACACATTAGAAAGCTCTGCAGGATGCAATACAATCTCTCTAGTCAAGACCCTTCAATCCAAGATACTTCCATCAGGGTATACACACAGAACAACTGATCGCAGCCGTACTGAGGTGGCAGGTAGTAGCTACACATGGTACAAAGTAGTGAAAAAGGCATCGAATATTGACATGCTTCTGAAATGCTGTAAGAACATTCAGTGTCCTTTCAGATCACATAGTTGCTCTGGGTAACTATGACACAGCAAGCCCCTCAAGGTCTATCTCTTGCTGGAAATCCAACATGCCAGGCAAGGAGCCAGCTAAACTACTTCTTTCTATAAATGTCCTGAGGCCTTCTGATGCACAAGCTCCTAGTGGCTGTATGCCTCTGCCATGGATCAGCTCCCCAGTGCAAGCCTTTCGTTTTCTTCCTGCAGCAATCCAACTCTAAAGTCTCATGTCAGGCACTAGAAAAAGGATCAGCAAGGTGAAGTCTGACATCACTTGGTGATATTTGACATGAGCATGTGCATAGGTGTATATAATTTTCCGTGCTGAGAATCCTGATCCCCCAGACCCCACAGCCACACCAGCAAAGGAAGAACATCACCCTAGCTAAGCAAGGAGAGAAGTACTAAAATGACAGCCACTCTGCATTTTTTATGAGGATTGCCTCCAAAATGTCTCTGTACCTCCACAAAACCCTCACCACTGCCTCAAAACCCATCTTGTTTCTCTCAGCTGATTAGGAATTTTTATTCTTGCTTGTCTCCCCTCCTCCCTGCCTATTCCTGTGTCCTTGGTGGTAGTGTGTCCAGACAGCAGCAGCTCTGTGGTGCTCTCCCATCTTTCCCAAACACCTACTACTACTTGTGCCGTCAGTCACCCACAACTACCGCTTCTCCTGCACAATTCACTCCGGGCAGTCAGGAAAGTGAATTTTTGCCAGGCTCACTGTCCCCCCCCATCCCAGGCCAAGAGGAAGGAGCATACACAAGACCCTGGGGAGTTTCCACACTCCATGTCTGTACCCTAAGTCTGACCCAAATCCAAACTGTGGCAAGAACTCGGTATATATCAACCCTCCCACTCAACACCCTAGTTTTCATGAATGGAAAACCTGGAAAAATGAGAGGGTGCAGAGGTGCCATATGATCTTATCCTCAAAAGATTCAGATGACTGGGAGACCAATACTTTATGGTGCAGTACAGTATACATGCCGAGTAAATTTAGCTACAGCCTGACATTCTTGCTTTCCTGCTTGTAAACGGAGATAATTGTGCTTTCCTAATTAGTGCATGAGTGTTGAGAATAAACATCGAAATTCTTGAGGCACATCTTAGCATAAGAACAGAACTCACACAGGCAAAAAACCTCTACAGAGGCCACAGCAAAGCTTTGCTTAGCTTACAGAGGATGTGTTCAGGCAAGGCTGATTGCTTCCCAAATGGAACAAAACCACCTTAAAGCCATAAAACCTCCAGAGTACTTCCAACACTACCAGACGCTCCCCTTCCTCCCACAAGCTCTTCTAACCTCTCTTTTTTCCTCTACTAGTCATCCTAATACATCTTAACAGCTGTGTACTTTAAATATACTTGTATACTTTACTAATGCCAGTCCAACAAAGCTATCATTTCACTACATTTCCTCAAGGCATGCACAGCTCAGCCTCTTTCTTTCCTCCCAAAATCCAAGGTTTAGATGACTGTCTATGGCTGTACAGAGTGAAAGCTCTGGGTATACATCAAATAATTCAGAAGTAGAATAAGCATCAGGAACTAAAACTGACTGACCTCTTAGTCCCTGAGCTCAGCCCTTTTGTTTTCCAAGCATTTGATGGACCAGTAACTCACTCTTCACTCCAATCACATCGAAACTTGCAGGTTCCTAAGCCAAACTCTTCATTCAAATAAAACTATCCCAGGGGTCAAAACAAAGAAGTGTGTGCTTGTTCTTCAAGTGAGATAACATGGCAATTGCATTTCTGTTCTCTTTGTAGAGGATTGCTAACGTTGTAGCAAATGATGGCTTCTAATCTATGCAGCACTGAAGCTTCACAGCAAAGTTTTAGTGAGCAAGTTGAATCCTTTTGGCAGGTTTATTCACTCATAAGGAATTCCTTTCATTATTTAGTACAAATAAAGATATACCTTCATGAAAGGCTTCTGCTGCTCGTGATGCTCATTTTCATATTTGATAGCTGAACAAACAGCTAGAGCCCTTTGTCTGTTCTACACCAGTGTGCAAGAGGGATTCTCTTCTGAGACTGCTTAATTTTCAGAAGAATATTGGGTTTTCATACAGAATTGGATGGATGATCCACCAGATTTCGCTTTCTACCTTTAAAGTCCTCTAAGGGAGTAAAAAGAGCTTGCAGCACACTTGGCTCATCCAGCAAAGCAAGGCATCACAGGGAGAGACTCCTACCTGACCTCTACAGGTGTTAAATAATGACTTGAGCTATTTGATTTGAATATCCCTCCGTTAGAGCCCGAATAAGCCTCTGATGCATATTCCTCTGTAAGGGCAGGGAGTGAACTGGGACTGTTAACAGGATTTCGGACCCTTTCAACTTTAATTCTACATTAGACTAGGAGGGAAGATGTAGAGACCCTATATATGCCTTCCCTCTGCCCATGCCTGCCCTCCTCTTACAACGTCACTAGCCTGCCACCATTTTCAAAGTCCCCAAGATTTGCCACTGAGCTTTGAGAGAGAGAGGTGGGAGTTACTGCATTCCTCCTCCTGCTCTAAGATGGCTGCACACAATCCAGCGTCTTACAACAGCAACTTGTTACTATTTCGAATGAATGTGTGAACTGGGTTCTGCTGGCTTGTGGCAATAAATGGTATAAAGATGTAGGTTTTGTTCACAGCACAAAATGATACCTCTTTTCACATCTCTGCCCTCTGTTACTGGCTGGCCCTTTAGTTTCATGTTATTGAAGACTCTGAGAACTCAACGCTGATCATTTGCTTCCTGATTCTTCAGAGTCCTTTCGCTAACTCATCTGTCCTCAAAGACAGACAATCCTTTTCAGTATCTCCTTCACTTATCATCTTCAACAGTCAGTGCATTTTTTTCCCCAGCTTTTGCCAACGCTAAGAAAACCCAAAGCAGAATTGCATGCTCTGATTATGTCCAAGCCAGAAATTGTAAGTGCAGAATTTGCTAGGGGAAATCATTGCAAAATAAACAGATGAATAAGATACTCCGCATTTTGCAAGCCTATAAAAAGCTGGGCTGGAACAGAGTGGGCAGGAACTTAAGGGCTGAGTGCCAATCAGGATAGCTGAGGGGTCTGTTAATTTATCCCCCAAAGATTTCCTTCTCCCTTAGGTTGTAACTAATAACACAAGCTCCTATCTAATGCTACTAATGCTATTATGCTGGAAAGCCCAAACCCGAGGAGGGAAAAGGCAGTGTCTGGCTGCAGATGCCGGAAATCAGCCAAGATCAGAAGCAGAGCATGTCTTCTGGCTATATGCATGAGATAAATGTGGACTTCATTTCCATGCGTATCCCCCATACTCTGCTCCCCTGAACTCTCCCAGTGTCTCCTCTTCCAAAACTCTGCTCTGCTCATGTTGAAATGATAATTGTTAATTTATTCTGCTTTTCTGGTTACTGTGCTAACCCACATCTTGTGCTGCTTGGTGTCTAAGCAGCTTGTCCTGGGGATATGGTTAAACCTGCCTTTGATCAGCATTTAATCCTTCAAGGTGCTCTGGGGGCTGAAGTTTAGTTTCTATGTGAAAGAAATGAGAAAAGGCAGAAAGGAAGGAACAGGACTTTCACTCTCGTTCTCCCTCCACCCCTCCCTGTCTCCAAAAGTAGCATTTACAATGGACTGGTGTGCTTGTTACAGTGGGCAAAGGAGCTGCTCCATGGGCCTGGCCCAGAACTGATGACTGTGAGAAGCAGGAACTCTGGCCTTCAGGAGCCTAATCTTTCCGTCTCCACAGGTAGCCCAAAGATCCGTGCAATTTTGTTTCTCAGCTAAATATAAGCTGCTTGTTAGGGAGAGAAGCTTATTCTGCCCTCCCTTCCTTCAAGCTTTCATCGGGGAGAACAAGTAGAGGTAGCATTAAACAGATGGGAGCTAAGGGAGTCTTTCAAAGTAAATAAATAAAAAGTAACTTGCAGTTCCTACACACAGCTAAATATGAATGTCTAGATAAAGCCCTAACTGTGGGGTACAGCCATCTGCAGGAATGCAGAAGCTGCAGTAGGAAAACAAGGGGTGGAGCTGGGGAAGAATTTGAGAAGACAAGACCAGACTGGATGAAGAAAGGCAACTGATGCCAAATATCCCAGAGAAAGCTACTTAGAAAAGGATTCTGTTGATGCTCTGGAACGGCATTTCTAGGAAAACTCCACACCTAAAATCACTTAAAACTATGTGATGGGATGTCCACATCAGTGTATTGCCATGGCACAGGACTTCCCCCAATGGGGAAAATGTACCATCCATTCAAAGAATTCACAAGCACTTGGCCCTTGGAAATCAAAGAGCAGCACACCGTCCACTTGTACCCCACATTTTTGGCTTCAGACTCACAATGTAGAGGCCACAGAATGGTACTTCTCAACCTCTCTGTACATGGAGCTTGATCATCACAATGATATGGCACATAATTTTCTGTTGTTAGCTAGATCATGTCAGTCTAGCTCTTGGTGTCACAGAAATGAGATACAAAAAAGTTTCTCTGCCTAGCTAAGGTACTTCTAGAGTACTGATCAATGTAGTTGTCTACGAAATGTATCATCAGGATATTAAAGTTGGTTACCATTCCCCAAGTGCTGTGGTAGGTTACTCAATTTGAGATTAAAGGTATAAATCCAAAAATAGATGAAACTGTAACAGGAGAACGCTGCCACTGCTACCACCTATATATGGCTTGGTTTAGTAAACTTGGGATACACTGCAGCTCCTGGATTCTACTTGTTCTGCAACAGAATTGTTTTGTGCACCTGATGAGATGCTTCTTTTCTCTAGGCCTCAGTAATCTCATGATATTTAGTCTCCTTAT
Organism: Struthidea cinerea; assembly: GCA_013397865.1. Classification (NCBI taxonomy): domain Eukaryota; kingdom Metazoa; phylum Chordata; class Aves; order Passeriformes; family Corcoracidae; genus Struthidea; species Struthidea cinerea. The sequence continues at coordinate 2,221,879 of VZTI01005483.1, forward strand.
GAAACTCAATTTTCAGTGAAATGGAATTAATGATATTGTCCTATTTCGGTAGGATACTTTTAGCTGGCTCTAGACATGTAAACAGCTGTGAAATTGCAAATAATCATTTATCTCATTTGCACTTGCTTACAGCTACACTATTGTAACTCTTTGTATGCTCATGTATTTCTGCTCTGTGGCTGGAGATAGGAATTACAATTTTAGCCTGCCACTCATCACACAATAAAATGCGAGTCACTCACACACCAGTATATAGGAAAAAATTCTAGTAACTACATGTGATTTTGAAGTACCAAATAAACTTCACTGCTTGACTTAAATATCACAAATCTTCATGCCATGACACCATACTAAAGGACTGCCAACTGAATGTGCAGCAAACAAATGAAAATCCCTTAGCAGTTACATTCATGACTTGTTCAAATACCATATAGGAGAAACATTTTTCATCTGGTATGGAAAATAAATCAGAAACATGCCCGTCCCAATTAGACATATGTTAAATTCTGTGAAACACACCTTTTTATCACACTTAAAACATAAAGAAAATACTGATGATACAGGGTTAAACTGGTCTCCAGCAGAATTTAAGCAGATTCCAGGGGTGACTATATAGACAGGAGCTCCCTGACATCCTATGCACTCTGCTCCATGGCTCTGAGCTGCCTCCAGGCAGGAGAGGAGCAGCCCCTTCCTTCCCTCTTCTGCTGCTCCAAGCCCTGCAGCCTTTTAAGAACTCTTGGTTTCTCATCTCATGTTGTGCTCTGCAGCCCTAAAGAAAACATCGCATTAGCTTTGCTGCAGAAAAGATCACTGCTACCCTTGGTGTGCATAAAGAGTTAAATCAATTACAAAAGCATGTCCCAATCCCTCTTAACTGAGCTTCAGCTATCCTTACCCATTTTTTTCCTTCTCAGGCTTTTTCTATTTAAAAAAAAAAAAGTGTTAAAAAAATAAATAAATAAAGCCAGCTAGCACAGCAGGAGCTACATGCTGATTAGAAAAATTTTGCTTTGTTGGGGTGTAGGTTTGGGGGTGGGAGCAAATGAAGCAAATAAATGGTAATAATCTTTTAAACCTGAGAGTTTTAGCTACTGCATTAAGAATTTGGCAGTGGTATCTTCTAATCCCAAAGCCCAAGTACAGCATATTATCCAGCAGACTGCATTCCCACACTTGACACCTCCCTAAAAGCTTTCCGTCATGTGTGCCAGTTTTATCAGCTACCTGGAGGACTAAAAGAGAATTCACTCACTAATTCCCAACCTCAGAGCAATCTTGCTCTGTTCCTTGAATGGCAGGGTGAATAGGGCACTATCTTTAGAAAGCCTTTGCTTATTCAGTTACACCACCTTGCTTTGCTACCAGCCCTGAGTCCAAACCATATTACTGAGTAGAAGCAGCAAAAACATTCACTGGTGGTCTAATTCTGCTCTCCCTGCCTTGCCCTGAGGTGTGACTGCCTCTGATGTGGACCATGAAAGCTGATGAGCAGTTCACAAAGGCACGATGAAACACTGCAGGTCAAGACATGAGGAAAAAGTCAATATCCAAGTAAGCCTGCAGGAAGAATGTAAAGAGTCAGAGTAAAAATAACATAATTGGGACATAGCCAGAAATGAGAATTAGCACTAGACAATGTCAGTGCCAATGAGTGATGAGGATTCCCAGTTGCACGTCTTATACCAAAAATATCTCCACAAGTAACAACCTGCCCCAAGAACAGTGAGCTCAGCGCTAAAATGCTGGAAGTGCCAGATGAAATCTAGGCCCACAGAGAGCAGTATGTGTCTATGGCAGTAGCCAGTGTCACACCCTGTGGTGAAAGGACAGCAAACCTTGCTATAAGAGGGAATTGATGTAGTCTAGTAGAACAAATTATGCAGCTGGAATAAACAGGCAAAATATCAGACACAAAATCTTTTTCATGTCAAAAAACTAGTCTGTTGCAGACCGGTTTTACCAGTGGTTTACTAATTCTGCTTCATTTACACACTAACACCACTGCAGCCGCAACAACATTATTAACTACAATCTGCTGTAGTATGTTTTGGGAACATGTGCTTCTGTACCTCCTAGGTCTCATCTTCATTTCTGGGCATAAGCCTTGAAACAGCATGTTTCTTACTCAGAGTGACGCTGCCTTGTCAATGGCCACTGTGCAGCACAGTCCCCAAAGCCATGCTGAACCAACTTCTTGGTCCTCCACCAGAGGTATAAGAAAACATCACCCCGTTAAAAATAGAATTTGACAGATTTTGTACAATTAATATTGATATTTAACAACTGCAGTTCTCCTGCTCCCTTGTGAGTTCATCCATAAATGCAATATGGGGTCTGCAAGGAACATGATAACTGTCCTTTGATCTTGTCCTCTTTCAAGTTATAAAATAAGATTTCATATTAAGATTTAGGGCAAGGGACAAACTGCTTGGAGTTTTGCTGTAGCACAATATACTGAATGCATTATTTTTCCAAGTCACAGCTTCCCTTCTGGATTCTGACAAGGAAAGACTGACACACCGGATAAACCAGGGAAGAAATTACATCATATGCAATCTGTTACTTTCTCTCTTTTTTTAAGACACCTGAAGCAGATAAAAAACAGAGAGGGGGGGTCAGACCCCCACTGGGTGTAAGTTGGCATAGTTCTGCTATAGTCACTGAGTAGAATGAGTCAATATATTGATACCTACTGAGAAGTTATCCTGTGTATCTTAAATATTAATACCAGAGTCAACATGAAGGAAAAGGGAAAGGGGCTTTCACCTCATCTATTCAGGTCTTCAGCCTAATGAACATAAAAGTTCCCTAATGAGCACACGCACACACACACACATACACACACACACTTGCTAAAATAAGCCTGGCTGACTCAGAGAGGCACTGTGGGACCCATCTGCCCCTGCTGATCAACCTCCTCCTCCCATCCACCCACCTTCTGCCCCAGAATACGCCTTGCTCTGCTACCACACTTCTGTGTCAGGCACAAAGTTCCCTGTGCAAGCAGAAGAAATAAAAATAATAGCCTAGGCAGGCTTCCAAAAGTCAATTATCTACTTGGGTTTTTTTTATTTACAAGATAATTGGTCCACATTCTGCTATTACTGGTATCAACACAAACCTGGAAGATTGCAGTTAAAGACAGCAGAACAGACCTAGGATGAACTTCAAGTACTCTCCTGCTGTATCTGAACTTAAAGCATAATTTGGCAGTATGTAGTATGCGTTCTTGCTTCTTCTTGTGCACATTGTACTAGTTAATGAACACATTGTTTAACCTGGGGAAACATCAGAACTCTCCTACATAAACGTATTTCAATCCAGAGAATTGCACAAACAGAAGTGTCCAAAAATTGGATTTAGAGGAAACCACAGCTGAGAGGCTGTTAGACGACAAGAAAAACCTTATGGTATTTAAACAGATAACAGCCCAGAAACAGGGAGTATTGGATATATGTCTGAAGGTACCTTATATTTTTTGTATAGCTCCCTCTCTCTCTTAACTGCAGGAGCCAGTTAAAAAAGACAATTTACATGCTCTGAAAGGCTGGGCTTTGCAGCCTGGAATGGGGAATGAAGAACAGAAGCAGCAGTGTCCTTTTTGGATCCCAGCAGAAACCATACACCATAGGCAGGACCTATGCACTGCCCTCCCCTGCAGAGTGAAGCTTTCCAAATTAGGTCCATTAGACTCAGTATTTGCCTCATATCTCTCTCCAGCACTGGCAGACTGGAGAACCTTTGAGAATTCTCAGCTGTGTCATGCAGCAACAGAAATAACCCAGTTTTGGTCTCCCCTGAAAATCTTTGGCATGGATGTGGTTATTTCTAAAAACAAAGTTGACTGTGGTCAACAGCCTTTGGGGATCTCTGCTGGATTGGGAAAATTTAATACCAGACATGCAGGGCGAAGGACTAAAATACTTTCATATTACACGTCAGGAATAAACACAAGGTGATTCAACTCAATCAACTCAATGCCTTCTTGTTCCTGTCACACCGGTAAATGCTACTGACTGTCATCTAGAGATATGCTTCTCTAGGACAAGCAATTTTCCCATGCAAGGGAAGTTCATCACAGTTAGATATGAAGGACTACCCTATCCCTCCTCGTCCCCAGCCTCAGCTTCCTTTGGCAGTGCTCTGGTACCAATTTTCTTAGATAATTAGTTGCTTTAATGTTTTAAAACTAAAGATTTCTGAAATTGAAAAGTGGTGTTTTAAAAACGGCAGTATTTTAGTTTTCAACATTTTTCATTTTTACAACATTTTAAATGCTAATTCTATTATCAAAAATGTTATTGGAACTGTTATCAAAATGGTTATAACTGTAGTAAACCCCCCTAGAACATAAAAACCAAATCTACTTTGAACCCTGTGAAGAGAAAAAGCATCAAAACCTCTATATTGAAAGGGTAAGTTGAGAAACATTTTCCAGCCCAGCTCTGTAGAAAGGCAGGCAGTTAACTCATTCCTTGCTGCACTCTTTCCTCTGTTTTCCACACTGAAATGTAAGAAATACAAGCACTGAAATGAGGGTAGCATTCATCTCTTTTCAACACAACACAGACTCAATTTTCCACAGTCTACCATCCCACCTACAGACCTACCAAGCAGTGTTTCTAGGGGGCTAGCTACTCACATGCCCACAATTTCATATAAAAATTATGAACTATACAAGTTAAGGACAGTCTGAATGAACTGCTTTACTGGTGCTTTGCAAGAAGAGACACAGAATGCTAAGTGGTCCTGACCACGTGTATACAACCACTGCTGCTACATGCACACACCAGTGGTAGCTGCTTGGGTCTCTAGAGCTATTTAGGCTGTAAGAAGAAAGACCAATGAATAGGAATTAGGGATCCTACTTGCCTTTTACCTCTAAAATGCCAGTGCTATTAAATAGTTGCATGTGAAATCAACAACAATGGGAAGAGAGAAAATAAAATCCTTTTTAGAGACATGAATTACGATCTTTTTAAAGAGTAACGGTGCACAGATCTCCCTCTTGTTTAAATGTTCTCTGGGAGCACAGCCTTACAGAGGTTCAGTGTAACAACTAAAAGGGCTGTCATGTTAAATGGAGCCAATGATGGCTAAATCTCAATCCCCAGTTAATCATTTGCTCTCACCAGCATGGTAAAGCTGAGCATCCCAAATCTCCAGGACAGTTGTGCTAATGGAATAAGCAAAAAAAGTCAAGTGAGATGTTATCTGAGCCTGCCTGATGAGATTGCAGTTTGCAGACAACCCTGGCTTATCTTAGATGATGAACTATAGTGGATAAACAGAATGCATCAAGTCTGTTTCCCCAAGACCTTGACTTGCTGGTGGTAGGGGAATATGAATAACATCCAGGCAGCTCAATATAGATTAAGCGAGGAACTGGATAAGATCATGGTGTTAACGAATCTGCCCTTTAAAAATATCACCAAATACCTAGTCCGATAACCACACAATGCAAAGATTATGCTTCTGGTATACATCATTTTAGGGCAGGTAAATTAAGGTCAAAATCAAGGACTCTAAATGTAGTATGTAGTTGCAAACATACATAAGGTTTTCTCTGTGTCCCCTTACAACAGTACCTGACTTTTACATAATCAAAAGCTACTATCCATCTGAAAATTCCTTACAAAGCTGTGTCACTATCACAATTCTGACACTTAAGAGGAAACTGCAGCATTGGCTAGGATTATAAAACCAGAACATGCAAGATAGAGAAAAAGGTTCTCAGACCCTGCATTCCTCTGGATTCACAAACACTGTGTATCAGTGATGTTAGCAAGAAAGTTTAGTAAGAAAGACATAGAAATCTTGCAAACTGAAGACTGAATGTTGTCCCACACATCTGTGATCTCATCAAAATTATATATTCTGTTTGATAACTGCCACTGAAAAACAAATTTTAAAACATCTAATTTAGGCAGGCAAATCGATAATGAGTAGAGACATGCAAGGAGTATTCATTTATGCAAATGTGACTGCATTATATGTGTCTGAACAAGTTATTGTAATGCACTGCATTAATGAACCAGATTGTTCATCCCAAACAACCTATTGCCTAAACAGTGACTCGTTTGGGCTTTAAATTTATTTAGTTTTAAAGACCCGAAAAATATGAGTACCTAGCCACGGTGGTGGGATTGAGCCACAGTTCAGGTTTGCTCCAGTAGCAGGTTACAGACCGAAATTTCTTGGTGCAGAAGTAGTACAGAAGTTCACTATGAAATCTTTCCATAATAGAATCAATGACACTTAAACAAGCCCACATCTACAGCTGGGATTGGAAAAACCTACAGCACTGGGTTATTACACAGTGGTAGTTAAAATAATATAATGACCTTTTAACTGATGTATGACACTGCTCCACAGTCTTTGAATGCTTCTTCTCAGAATCTCACTGGCATCAATTTCAATTTAAAAATTTGTCTTCAATTAAAATCCCAGCTACAGAGTCATAATACAACAAACATTCAGTTTTAAGCCTAAAACTGTGCAAAAAAGCATGGTTTAGAATACTCACTTCCAGAGCCCTAGTCACCTACAGCTAAAGTCCAGAAATTTTTCTCATTCCTCCTGCTGTTCAAGTCACAATGTATCAAGTACAATAGAAATAACAGCAACTATTTTGGGAGCCTTCTAAATGGATTAACGCTCACGTAACCCAGGCTTTCAGAATGGTTCTAATGGCATAGATGTGAGTTTTTGTTTGCATTTGTGTACAAATCATTTTATGACTAGCATTGGTTGAGAATTTTCCACTGAAGGGTAATTCATCAGAAGTGAACTATTTTTAGGGATTGTTCTATATACAGTTTTAAACAAGTTTAGGCATTTAACAATAAGGTTTCAAGTTCCATTAAAAACATGTTTTGTTTGAAAAGCCTAATAAATAAATACTTCAAAAAGTTTTAAAATGTGAAAGATTGAAACTTTTGTAATGATGTTGTTATACTCATGATGATTAATAGTTATAAATGAGCAAGATTTGCCTTTAGTAGACCAACCAGTATAGAAGGAAAAAATTCAAAACATAAGGAACATGAACCCTATTCAGATCTAAAAATGTAGCAACAGCTTTCAAAACTACATGCAGGTTTGCACCAATACTCTGAATTTAACACTATAATCTACTAAATTAGTCAATTTGAGGCAAGAGTACTGCTACCTGTAGATCCATGGGGGGTGGTACTAGCAATGGTAATAAGCTCTCTCCCTCAGATGAACAGAGGGAGGACTAGTTATTGCCCATAGGATATGAAGAGTTCACAGGCAGCAGGACATAAGAAGAAATACAACGTACAATAAATCATTATTGCTATCCTCAACCCTTGATTTTTGGCAGTTACAAATTTTAGTTTCTAAGATCTTTCTTTGAAACTGTTTTGAAGGATGCCCTTGAGGATCAGGGCTAATAGGTTAGAGTGGTTATTTGTGGAAAATGTTCTCCCCCGTTAACTGAATGTTTCTATTCACTGAGTGTCTGTGTGAGTCTGCCACGGTACATGGCAGTTTTCTGTTTTCCCCAGCTTTGGTTCCATGAGGACATTTGCAAGCGCTGGATGACTTTGCAACATTGATTAATAGGCTGGACCATACATGTGTTAAATCCAGCGCTCTGGACTGGTTACTGTGAGCGACATTTTACTGTGGCGACTACAGAAACCAGGCAGCCTGTGGCTTGGTTTTGTTAAATTAATTTTGTTTCTGGAGATGAATTTGGCAACAGTGTTGCAGAAGTAGTCTGAGGGTACAGGCAGTCTGAGGGAAGGAATGAGTTTTGGGAGAACATCTTTTAATGATATTAGTTTTCCTGTAGAAGTGTAACGGTTTTCTGTTTAAATTCCTGCATATGGTGTTAAGCCATAAGCAGATGTGTACAATGGGTGTGTTTGTGCACAGAGAAAGGGTTGTATTACTGTTATTTTGCATTAGGTTCTTGGACGTTTCACAAAAAGATGTGACCAATCTCCCTCAAGCTGTAACTGTTTAAAGAAGATACTTGGACTGATCTTCGCTGAATTCCTTGGAACAGCCAGCTCGACATTTTCAGCTTTTTGCAGTTTTGTCCATATCAGAGAAGGAAAAAAAGAAAAAATCTTGAGTAAAATAGATGGGACATTCTCTGTACCCTACTCTACTCACATCATACGTTACAACAACAAATGGAAGTCCTTTCTTCCCAGGTCGTAAGTTCTCTGGAGCCCCTTTTCTGTGGCTGAGTCTGCCAACTGCTAGACAAATACAGGAGATCAATAAAGATTTTCATCTGAAGTTGGCACAATGTACAGCCGAGGCTGAAACTGGGATACTCAGGTCAGAGCTACTTCTATAGATAGGCAGGTACAGACTGTGACAGCAAGGGAACTGACGTGACCTGTAGCTGAAAGCACAGAGCCGGCACAACAGACTCTTCTTGATGCCAAATGTCTTCTGGTTTGTAATGGTGAAAGTAAGATCAGGCTGGTTATGTCACCCAAGATTAAGAAATATGCAAGTATTTCAACTCCCCATTACCACCTGGGAGTTTAGAACAGGCAGAGGTGAAGCTCTGATTTGCCAAGAGTGACAGCAGAAGGCAGGGTCAAACCATGACCCATACACACAAGTTGTTGTTTCCATATTCCTTGCTTAGACTGCTCTGCCTCTTTCCCTGTGGGATACTCCTATGTGAAAGCTGCTCTCCGGAAGATTTACATTAGTTTAGATGAAAACCCTGAATAGAAAATACTTATTTCTATGCACCATGGACTGTAACTGAAACACTGTAAGTATGTGGCAGCTGCTGTTTGACACTGGACACAACAGGCTTAACGTCACAGTTTTGAGGCAGAAGAGAAAACATTTCCGGCAGCATTTAACATGGCTGAGGTTTTATTACTAGACGCAAATGCAAACAAAACCAGCTTTTCTGAAAAGCAATGTGTAGTCTCTCTCTCTCACACACACACCATACTTCTAGGCTTCGGAAGTCCATGATGTGGGCTCCTATTAGGGAGAAAAAGAGGTCCAATGCTGTAATTCATGTGCAGCAAGCCAAATATTTCAGGAAGATATGGAGAAGCACTGTACCAACAATCTATCCACGAACCATAATTTTTTAAGAAAAAAAAGTAAGCATTTTAGACATATTAGACTCAAAGCACATGGATGGACTAATCATGATGGTCATGCTTCCTGGTAGTGTCAAACTAATTATTCATGTGCCTCCCTTTCCTGTGTATATATTTCAGCAAAGAAGTCCTAGACAGAAACACAACCATGCCACCAGGCAAGAGCAATGTGAAAAGTGCACTGGACCAGATGCCACCAGTGCCAGGTTGTACTGTCAGCTTTGACTTTGTGCACAGCCACACCAAGATAACCTAAATTCTAGTAACCTCTAAGCCTGTTGGGTGCTTCCAATTAGGCACCCTGATAACCTGGACTGAAGTGACAGAAAGCAGTAAACCCTGGGATTTCAGCAGAACTCGGGCTGTTTAAATGTGGCAACAGCTTCTGACTCAGCAAACTCCTTTGCCTCTCCATGTCCTATTTTCTCATCTTAGAATAAGAAATACAAAAACTGGTTGCTTTCCCTCTATCAGTGCTGTAATGGTCTAAGAAGCTGCATAAAATGCATTGAGATAGCAATTTAAAAATAGGTAAACAAAAAGTTAGTAGAAGAAAAAGATTTACTAATCCAGAATGGCATACAAAATTATTATAACCATGATAAAAGAGCAATGAGTCTCATTCTCAGCTCTTTACAGCATAAGGTGATCACCATTTGAGAGGTCAAGGAAAAAAAATACAACCCTCCCTTGGGATATACAATTAAGCATATCAAAGAGGTTATTTGCATCCATCTGTAGCATCTGGCACTGGCCACAGTCAAGAGACAGAATACCAGACCAGATGGACCAGTGTGTATGGAAATTCTGATAATCTTCTGTGATTAATTTCTTCCTTCAGGTTGGATATGTCTCTTCAAATTGTGTATCAAAATCTAACCAAAATTGGTGCTGACATGTCATTGATTGTACTGCGAGTTTATCTGCAGCTCAGCATTCTGGGACAGTTTAGTCCCTTGCTTAGCTCAACTCTAAAGCAGGATTTCTTTATCAGTGAATTTCTACATTCACTCACACATTTTTCAAGCCTTGTCCTCAGAGATTACTGACAGAGACCATGACTCAACTGTAATTTGAACCAAAAATCTTTTTACTTCCTGAATCTTTGCTACTGTGAGACTGTAGCCTACAAGACTGTAGACTATAAAGACTCCAGATGATTTCCTAATCGTAAAGTGTTGTCCGTGAACTTATAGAGCCTAGGTTTGCATGGCAGGATCCTAAAACTTTACCACAAATTCTTTTGGAATGACTGCACTGTTTTTCTGTGATTCAGGCAAAGACACACAAAGCAAGGGTGATGTAAAACAGCAAAGATAACAGAAATCTTGTCTTTTGCAAGAGTCACCTATTGCATATTTTTTTGTTTGAGGATCATGTAGGTAAGAATAATAAATTATTTTTTAATACTTATTTTATCTATAAATAATTTACAAATAATTAGGAATCATTAGTTCTGCACTATAAAATTATGACATTGCATTATTATAATACATCAGGGACTTTGTTGCCATATTTTAAACTTCTAGACTAACTAGGCCTTCTGTAAGCATAGTCAAATTCAGCTACATGAAGACCAGGGACTGAATCATGCTCTCTAGAAGGTGCCCTTGAATCCAGGAATCCAAAAAGCTTATAGACAAGGGTTGCTGTAGAATGGTTGCTCAGGCAGTGAAATGGGATAAAAGAAAGAGCTCCTGCAGATATGACTGCTTTGTCTTTACATAGTATTTAGAGGGAAATAGTCTCCACACACAGCCCCTAGCCCTTTCCTGAATCTGAACTCAGCTTCCCTATGGACATGAATTAACCATCATCCTAAACCTCAGCAGAAATGCAAAAACCAGACACCGCTTCTGAAGAGAAGAGAGTTTCCCTGAGAAGAAATACCACACATATCCCTATGCACACACGGAGGGGTGCCCTGGCAAAAGTGCCCACTATTCAGACACTGTATTTAAGCAAACTGCTCCTCTTAGTCTCTTATTGTGTAACAGAGGAGCACAGACAGGGCAAGCACACACCCCGAGGCACCACTGCTGACTGCCATGCAGCCCCGCCTTTACCTGGGCCTGTCCTAGTGACCTTCTTAGCAGCGCAAATAAAGCACTGCACAGCTCTCCGCTTGCCGAGCAGCAGCAGAATCCACCCTTTCTCCCTCCATAAAAAATGTGCCTTGAGTCTTTAGACTGATAGGTAATAAGCTAAATTTTTTAATGTCTTGTTCTAGATATTGATAATAAGACTTCCAAAAACACATGGTAAAAAAAAAAAAAAAGAAAGCTAAATGGGTGATTCAATCATGACAGTAACTGGACGTATGAAACACGTGGGATACTCTGAAGTCTACACCCAAGGTCAAAAAAGTGTGTGGCTAAAAGACCACTGTGCATTGAAGATCAGCAACATGGGGCTCTGGTGGACAAGATGCGTATCCCACAGCCTTCCGCAGAGCACTTAAAACTCCTCAGCTCAGATGAAGAGGAGCCAACGGGGCAGCCCCGTTGCTGAGCTCTAATACTGCTCCTTCCTGTCCTGTTTATTTAGTGTATTTTTTCCTCTAGCTTCAAATTGCCTGTGTCTTTTCTTGAGAACTACTTGGGTCTTTAATGGCTCTTCTAATGCTTCCCTCCTTTACTTGTGATCAAAGAGAAAGAAAGGATGGAAACGAATTTACACTTCAGCTTAATTTCCATCTTCCTCCTCTTTTCTCCCTCCATTCTTCTTTCCCTTGATTGCTGAAATCACCTCAATGATTTTGTTCATAATTTTTGGTAAAATGAATTGACTGAACAGTTGCAGACAAAATCTAACTTGTGTCAGAAGCAGAAGACAGCCAAAAGGGACAATGAAAGTAGAGGCTGGGGTGATACAGTCAGCTCTTTGGGTCACTGTTCTAAAAAATCCCCTCAGATTTCTAAAACCAGTGAAGAGAAATGCATGTCCATAATGCTTCTTGAAGCAGTAAAGGAAACCATCACCAGCAGCAGAAACTGCTCTCACAAAGAAAGGACTGAAACAAAACACTGCATTTAACTACACAGCCCAGGCATTTCCCATGTATTCTTAGGATGAGAATCAGTATTTCTATGCAGAACTGGTTTCCTAAAAAGGCACCCATCCTTCTCAGGATACTACAGGGACGAATTCCCAGGACTGCTTCCAAAGAAAGTACCAGGAGCCATACCACTCCGAAGTTCCTTAAATTCCAAGGACCAAATATTCTGGCTGAAGTTTGAAAATACCTTTCCAGAACATTGGGAAAGAAAAGTAACAATATAGTTCTTTTCCCTTCATATGTGTTATGTCAAAATCTAACAAGATTTTAAAAAATCATCATATTTTTGCACTACAGCATAGACAAACTGAATCACCTGGCAATGTATGATTCACCATCCTCTATATCAAGGCAAGCCAGGAGCAGAGCTAGGGAAAATGTTTGGGGGTTCTTGTCCTCAGTTCTGTTCCATGCTGCTGCTGAGGAAAAAACCTCTTCAGCACTGCTCATTAACAACTGGAATACGGCTTCACTGACATCAGTGGCAAAATTTCTCATCAAGGAATGCACAAAGGGCCCAGGTTTTGACTGTTTTTCAAACAGTCATCAAGTATTAATTAGACCAGTAGGGGAGGCTGCTCATTTTGCCAGTGTATATTTCCTAATGACTGGGCCAGGAAAAGTAGCCGAGTATATGGCTTGTTAAGTAGAAAAAAACCTGTCTGGAATAACAATTACCTGAAGTGAAATAAGCTTTGATATACACCACTGGCAGAATTTGCCATCCTGCCATCTGAGCAGAATTTGGTACCTTGATATTTGGTTACAAGATACATTCTTTTTATGCTAAGCAAATGCACATCAATTCTGAAGAACAGGCACCCACATCACCTTATTCTGTTCCAGACTACTGCAATCCTGGCATGTTCGTAGTGCCTAGTGTCAGAAAAGTAAGTTACCAGGTAAATGGATGTTTGTAGGGCACAGACACTGTCTCTAGATTCTCCATGGGAAAAAAAAATGTTTCAAAAGAAGTTAGTAAGAATTCTCTGCTCTGCTTCTTTTCTTCAAGCCTCTATAAGGTGCTGAATACATTTCTCAAGGAAAATTAATTTCTTTGTCTTTTCCTTGCCTCTAATGAACTGCCTCTGAATGCATGAGGGGACAGGAAGGAGAGCCGGCATCATGGTGAGATAATAAAAAGTGAAAAGGCATTCAAAGCCATCAGTATCTTCCAAACTTACTCTGACAGAAATATGCTGGACTGTAGACAGGGGAGCAAGATCAGGGAAACTTAGAATAGCTTTGGCATTCATTACTAAACTACAAAGAAAAGATGACATTGGGGGCGCAGGGGTCCTCCTGAAATCCTACAGAGACGTTACACAAGCACATGACCAGATGTAGGCCACATAAACTTAGGATTACACTAGGTCTTATCCAGGCCACCAGCATTCCTAAACACTGTACTCAGTGAACATCAGTGAATGACAAACTCTCCTGTGAAAGCAAAGAACATCGTAATTATCAGTAGCATAATCAGAATACAAGAAAAGCTGAGATGAGCTACCATTAGACAAGTAAATCAAGAACAACTAAAGGAAAGAGAAAAATGCCAGGTTTCTACCTACTGTTTCCACTTTCATCTCACCAATACTAAAAGATCCACAGTGCTTGTAACTCAGAAAACATGCCTATATAACTGCAAGCTCCAAGAGTCTTTGGAGTGAAACAGATGATCACCATAACTCAGGGAAGTTACAAAAGATCAAGGCTTTAATCCAATAAACGCAGGGATTCCTAAGTGTTAAATCAGACAGTGAGAATCCTTTCGGAGTAGAAGCCAAGTAGAGACCTTGGCAGAACCCATTTTCTATGTGTAGTCCAGTCAATGTAACAACCAAATAAAATTAATCATGTCTTTCTTTTTTTTCTCTTTTTCTTTTTTTTTAATTCTCTTCTTCAGAAACACTTGAATTCTTCAACAGTTTCAGGTCTATTGTATCTATTATGTGATCTCTCCCTTAACTACCCTGTAGCTGCCTTCCCAAAGCTACTCGGGGAGTTTCCATACTCTGCTGCTTTGTCCTCATGCTCATGGTTGAAGTCTTCACCAGCAGTGGAGGACATCTGTGCACTGAAACATTGGTAGCTGAGACAGCAAACCTGCAGAACCAGCTAGACAGAAATATTTCCAGATATCATCCCTGGAAAGTCTCCACTGGCTGGGGTTATTAAGCAAACCAGCTGGAGCAGGAGCAGCAGGCTGCTGTAAATGCAGGATCCAGCCATGACAGGAAGCCATGAAAACCATCACCGGGCAGTGCAACAGATGAGAAAGGAAACAACGGGTTCGCCAAATATGTCCAGAAAATCAATTCTTGTCATGGAGTATGATGATAAAGACCAAACTTTTGGAAAAAGAAACCGAACTTCCCCTTCCCTTCCAATGATTTGATCTTCTTAATGTAGATTAATAATATTCCAACAATTTGATCTGATTAATATGCTGAACTTATTCTAAATCCAAAATCAAGTTCCAAGGATAGCATGGAAACTGATTCATTCTGAAGTTATTAAATGGAGCCTGGACTGCTGACTAAACTTATGGTACTCTCTTCCTAAGCCTTCTGGAAAACAAAGTCTTCCCTCATTCGTTACCAAGTGGTATTCACGGAATAAGCACAGGGTCTTTTTTTAGCAATATTTTTACATCTTTCTGATTCATTCCCCCTATCCCTTGATGTTCTGCAAACACAAGACCCTCTATAGACTGTAAAATACTTCCTCCTCTTCTGCCCTCCATCATCGAGAATGCAAAAAGATGAAAGATGCAAAACTAAGAGATGATAAAGTAAACCTTAGCATTGGATCAATTTAGTAATGTCCTTTATCAGCCCCACTATTCATGCTTCGCAACAACTATAGCTCACACTAACTTCATTTTCATCTTAATACACTATACAGAAAAGCAGCCTAAATATACCTCCCCAGATATAAAGCGTATAATCTGTAAACTACAGGAACAGGCAGATCATTTCCATTAGTTTCCTATGTAGCAAAAACCACAATTTACACCCAAAGCATATAATTATATTCAAATTCTAAAAGACAGTTTCGGAAGTACTTTAAATTCATACTTTGGGGGAAAGTCACTGAGGGATATAAGTAGTTGTTTTAACATGCAAAAACAACACACACACACACACAGAATGCAAGAGAAGTAATATGCAAGAGTGGTGAGAGAGCAGTGGTGAATCACAGGTCCCTAGCTCCAGTGGCTGCCTGGAGTTCGGCACAGCCAGCACTCAGCCAAAATGCTCTCCTGCTCCTTCAGAAACACCAGTGCTGGGATTTGGCACTAGAGCCTGGGCAGGCTTTAAAGCCATAAGGGAAAACATGACTAGGATCTATGTTCAGAATTTGAAGGTGTCTTGCTTGTCCTTCAAGAAGAGAAAGAAGCAGGCTGCTCTTTTAAGGTTCTCTGACACCTTAAGCCCAAGAGGACTACTGGGGTTTCATTCATTTCTATGGCTCCCTGCCAGGGATCTCAAACCACTCAGATGCACCAGAACTGCTCGCCTCACCTAGGCGAAAAAATGGTTTTCTCTTCATTTCACAGATGAGGAAAACAAGTCAGAAAGTAAAGTAATGTCTTGTCAAGGTCATAGAACAAAGCAGAGCCATCGGTCAACTGCATGTCGTCTTGTGTACAGAGGCTACACAGAAAACATGAAAACCATCTTTTTTTTTTTTTGCTAGTACAAATGACCTTTCATAGTTATCAAAGCCCACCTGGACAGCAAGTGCAAAAAAAAAAAAAACAAAAAAAAACCCAAAAAAAAACAAGGCAGCCAACCAGCACAGGACCATCATCCTGGGCAACCACACAGAGAGCTGGTCTTCTTAAAGCACAGCACATGGAAAAGGAAAAAATAGAAGAATGGTCATCCTTTGTACTTCCTAGATGACTTATATTCCTTGCACTTAGAAGCTCCAGTTCTTTATTCGGTTACCTTCTGTACAGCAAACCATGGCACTTCCCCAGCACCAGCTGGAGACTATTCTGCTCTTGTCAGTATTGCCACATTACATGACCTAGGTGCATTTTCCTCCTTCTAGTCAGATGTGTAAGGAATTTGGAGCTCCCAACAGCACAGTATATAATAATCCAGTGGCTGTCATAACATTGTTCAAACATACATATTCATGCCATGGCAAAAGAAGAGAAAGAACAAGAAAACAACAAGAAAAACTGGCCAGAACTATTAAGAAAAAAAATCTTGTATTTTTAAATGTAGAAATATTATAAAAGGTAAAATTCTCATTCTGCAGTATTCTGACTACATAGCTGATGACACATAACCCAATATTCTTTACAACCTCAGTGACTATACAAGGCATACAGCAGGATCCTTCATCTGTCTTTGAAAAGTAGTCACCTCTGCAGCAGAATGTGGCAGTTGCTTAAAAAGTCAGGGCTGTATTACCCAAAAGCAGAAACGATACAGAAAAGAAACCTCTCTCCAGTCTAAATTGCAAAGGAAATACAAGGAGGAAGAAAGCCCTCATCTAATT
This sequence comes from Struthidea cinerea, assembly GCA_013397865.1. NCBI lineage: Eukaryota > Metazoa > Chordata > Aves > Passeriformes > Corcoracidae > Struthidea > Struthidea cinerea. The sequence continues at coordinate 2,238,574 of VZTI01005483.1, forward strand.
CTGACTAGGACTAGCATTCCCACTTTTGCAGAATGTGCTCTGAGATACTGAGCAAGCACAAAGTAGCTTTCAGAGGAGGGATTTTTTAAAAATGTCTTAGGAGACTATACCTTCAGCAGCATCAGTCTGAGCAAAGAGCACAGCGACATATATTAAATAAGACTGAGAGGGTTCAACAATAACGTTAAGTTTCTCATGTTCCAGATCTCATAAGATCATTGGGAACTCCTAAGAACAAGTACCAGGTGAACAGACTTTACCATCAGTTTTGGAGATCAATGCAAACTATTCCAAGTTGGGAACAGTTAATACAGTGCACAGAATGAGAAGTGAAAGCACCTGATCAGAAATTGTTTCATATAAAAGCATGCCAAGGATAAGTCAAATAGCAACCTCATTTTGAGGAAACAGCCTTTGTACATACCATTTTTTTTTCTGTGTTCAACTACTGAAAACTGTGCTTTCTCAGAAGAGCTACAGAGTCAGCACAGGGAGGGAAAAGCCCAACTATGATCACTTAAAACTACAAGGGAGTGAGTGTGGATGCTTTGATTTCTGGAGAGCCAGCTTGAGATAATTTAAGCAGATTTCACCTTCCTTTAAAAGTAATTAATCATTGTTAATATCTCTGAGGAAGGGAATGTAAACATTCAGGCATACAGCAGCACTAGTCTTTGCCAAAAAATTAGTCTTCATTGTTGATAGGAAAATAAAGGCAAGCCACAGAAAGTAGACAGATTTCTAGCTTTTCACCTTTGCAGAACTTAATTGCAACCTTAATTTCAGATCTGAGTGAAGTTCATTTTACTGGATCACTGACTGCTCTACACAGAACAATTTTTTCCCATTTTGTTAAAGCTACCAACCTTTGCTGAAAGGAATCTCCTGGTGATGGAGGAAACAGGAAAGGTCCTGCTTTGTACTGGGGAATGGGCAGTGCTAAGGATGGGGAATTCGTTTCCTATCAAAAAGAAAAGGCAGGATTGCAGGAACATAGAATCTTGAGGTGAGGAGTAAGTCACATTGGTGGAGCAGCAAGGACATATGCATTTTAAAAAGGGTACACTGCTAGAGCTGTGTGGCAATCTTTGACACTGGTTTGCAGAATACCTGCCTATTTCATGGAAGCACTCTCTTGATTTGTCCAAGTATTCGCTCTCATTTGCTGATTTTAAAAAAGATACAACAGAAGGAAATGCTTCATAAAAATAACAGAACTTCTAAGAATTGATTCAGGCCTGAGAGTTATACCTACAAGATTTGGTGATTGCTCACTACCAGTCCTCACAACAGACCTACACTTTTTCCTGTGACTTGCACAACAGCCTGGGCTAGCCTAGGCCCCACAAAGTGAAAACGAAGAGAAACTACCCCGTGCCAACCATTGCTCCCATAGCTGCAGTGCAGTCCCTGCAGGCAGGGGCAATCTGCACAAGGCATCACACATCGCCTCTGCGCACCCCTGCTCCACAGCCATTAAGGACAGAGAACAAACAGCTGGAGGAGAAAAAGAGAAAGCAAATTAATTAATTCATCCCTAAGACAAAACATGCACAAATCTCTTCTTTTTATCTGTCAACCAGAGGCACACATTATTCATCAGCTGAGGCAATGAGGATGTGGAAAGAGGGGCCGTGAAGTCACTGCTGCAGGCTCTGGTAAAGCAGCCGACCCAGCTCAGTGCTAAACAGCTCAAGGGAGACAGGAGGATTCAGCACATATGAACTTTCAATAAACACAGTCCCAACTTTGTTCCTCCCTCTGTTTCACAAGCCCCTAGTGAAACAAAAAGGAAACACGGCTTTCCCTTCCGATTATTCAGGGATAAAGATTCTGCCAGTCTAGGAAGGTCCTCACATGGAAAAAAGATTTGTTCTACCTTGCTGAAGTCCCCTGCCTGGCCAGGCTCACTCCCCTGCTGACAAGGAGGTGAACCTGTTAGAAAGACTTTCTCCTTGACAAGATGAGCTGTGCCAAGTTTTGCATTTGCAGGTTGCAGCCCAACTACCGGAAAGCACCAGCTCGGTGATTTCAGAATTAACTCTCATAACACCAGCACAGTAGCGACTGCCAGATCTGGATCCAGTCCTGCTCAAGATAAGCCACGAGAAGGTTTTCCACTGATTTTAAAGGAACACTAGACACAGACTCCAAAAAAAGTGTTCACTGCTCGTGAGACATTTATTTTTCCTCTGTGCTAGATATTAATTTGCTTCTTCAAACAGATTGAAATCTACTGGGATGTAGAAGAAAAAAGGAAAATACGTTTAAATACAAGACTGAGTCCCAGTGGTCAGCACTGTGAGGCTGGAAGACAACACCGCAGGGTGGCCATGATCCTGATCTGATTCATTCCAAAACCAGTATTAATGTAGCCACCAAGCAGAGAAGGAATCAGAACGAATTTCTTATTTCCCTCTAAGAAAAACAAATAATCAAAATCCCAAGAAACCCAGAGAGTGCATAGCCTCCTTGGGATCTGACTCCTCAACGCTGTTATGGATCCAAGTTCCAACGGCCTCTGTTGTGCAACAGTGAAAGAACACACAAAAATAAACCATGCATGTTACCAAGACCAGCTGTCTTTGTGGTCTCTTTTTCCTCTCTCGCACAATCTCTCTCTCTGTCCATCCCACTCACCCCCTTATTCATGGCCAAAGGGGGGTTTTATGATGCCTTTACTACATGGCATAATGAGGAAAGCAAAAAATATGCCCAAAAAAACGCAAAAAAAAAACCCACAAAAAAACCCAAACAACTCATGCTGACTTATGCACTAGTCTGAGCTCCCTGAGCTCTCTATTTCTCTTGATTCCCTCCTGCAATGAGGACACCAAAAAAATTCCTGTTTCTCATTGAAGCTGATAACAGCTTTTGCTCCTGGCTCTTAAATGAAGGTTTGCTTGACTTTCAGGACAAATGGAAAAGCCATCAAGGAGAAAAGAACTATCATTTCTTGACCAGGAAATAGACTGTAGACTCTCCCACAGACTACTGCCTGCCTTTTACAGCAAAGCCAACCACTATCACATTTTGTGACAATCTTCTCTCCTTTCCTCACAAGTGACCTACAAGCCAGACTTTGCTATCCCCTTTCATCACAGGAGAACTAAGCTACAGAAGCTGGGCTGTTGAAAACGTTTTGGGGCAGGGACTGGCTGATCCCCCATATTTCTCACTTTAGCACAACAGGGACTCTCACATGGTCCTCAAACATTGCTGCAAATAACAGGGCTCCTGCTGCTAGTGATTAATAGCCCATAACTGAGTTTCACATGGGTGGTGCTTAACAGATGGTCTTGATGTCTGGCATGGCATTGGTTCCCTTCCCATGTGGGGCCTGAATGTTTCTCTTGTATTTTAGGATGGATTTGAACTTTGGAGCAGAAGTGGGAGTCTGATAGGCTGAAAGGATAGTGCCACATATGTTTGCAGAAATGGCTGAACACCTCCCCCTCAACCTATTGCACCCAGTGCCACTTTGGTCCCAAGTACTCGCCTCTGCAGCACGGTGCTATTCTGCAGTGCCCTGGGCTCCCCCTCCTGCACTGCCAGAGCATCGACGACCTACCTTGCAGAGCTCCCTGTCACCCTCTTCCAATGCCCTCCAGCAGCTCTGCCAGAGCACCTCCTGCTAGCACAACCCAGCTCCGCTGGTGCTCAGTTGTGACCTGCAGCATCTGCCTCCTGGCATCGTTCCTGAGCCCTTTCTCTTTCCAATGCACCTCAGCTCAGACCTGCAATACCAAGCTTCTACAACTCTGCCAATGCACCTAGAGATTTCATTGGAGGTCCATTCATCGCTGTGCCATTTGAACTCTTCGGACTGCTCTGCTAGTCATCTGAGCACTTACCCGGGGCACTCCAGGTTTCAATATCCCTGTAACCCTGACAGCCCTGCCAGCACATCCTCATAGTCCCCGCTGCAGCCATGTCATGCGGCATTTCAACCAGTTGTGCCAGGGCTCTTCCTCCCCTTAGCTCTTCTTGAGTGTTCCTATGCCCCATTTCTGATACTGGTTCTTCTTCCTCTGGCCCTGCACAGACGTGATTCTGTAGCTGAATACTTCTATCATGGAAGGCCAGACCTGACCCTGACCTGCAGCCCTGGAGGGAAAGGGCCAGGCCCTGGCCTGCCTGCCTCTCCCAGCTGATATAACTGAAAGCAGAAGCTAAAGGACACTGGACAGAAAACAGGAGAAAGTGGAGATGAGGGAGAGCCCCCATGTCAGCCAGGCCTGAGCCAACTCCTGTCAAGGTGGGGAGACTTGGGAGAGCTGGGCAAGAGGCTGTGTAGGTCCAGCTGCTGAGCATTGCTCAGCATTTCAGGGGCAGGATGCTGGTCTTCTCACTCTCTCTTGGCATCTCTCAGACACCCTCTTACCGTTCTCCCTTGCTACCAGAGTGAAAACCTACTCCCTATAATTTCCTGTCCCAGGGTTTTCCAGGAAGACAGTACCAGGTACCAAGCAAGAAACCAGGAGCAGGAATGAGACCTCGCCTTTTCCTTTATACGCCCCTTGCTATCCTCACCCAGGAAGGCTGCGAACGCGCAGGCAGGGGAGGAGCGGCGGCGGCAAATCCCCGAGCCCCCGGCTGGCCCTCCCGCAGCTGGGCGACCGGCAAGACGAGGGTGCCCGGCAGGGAAGGTGCGCCGCTGCAATGACCATGTCAGCCGCTACAAACCCGGGAGTTAGTGATTCCCCGTCGGAGTACCCCAGCGGGACAGGAGCGGATGCCCTTCCGCCGTCCCGAGCTGTTCGGCGCTGCCGTCTGACACGGAGCGACCCGAGCCCGCCCCGGCCCCGCCGGCCCCCACCCTCCGTCCTGCTGGACCACACCGGCCGGGGAAGTTGGCTCTGGAAGCGGTGCGTCCTCAGCCCCAGGCTCCGCTCGGGAGGGGGCACGGGAGAAGTGGAGGGTTAATGGGGAGGGGAGCCAACGGCAGAAATATGAGGGCCTGGGAGGTCCCCCCTCCCCCGGAGACACAGCCATCGTTCCTGCTCCCCCTCTGCTGCTCCAACTGCTCTGCAAAAAGGTTAGAAAGAAACAAGAGTGGGAACCCACCGTGTCCTCCTCGGAGGGAGACAGGGGAGCGGTAGATAGAGATAGGCACAGAGTGGTGCTTGCTGCCGTGGAAGTGATGCTCATACTGAGCCTGAGAAACAGACGAGGAAGAGGAGGCAGAAGAAGCCACGTTAGAGGAACTCCACACAGAGCTGACGATACATCCCCAAAAGAGGGAGCACATCCACAGGGTCCAGGCGGGGCGGCGTCCCGGGCAAATGCTGGGGTCTATTCTCAGGTGCATGGTCAAGGCACAAGACACCTACAGACGGGCAGTCTGAATTCCAGCCAGGGAGAGAGAATAACGTTCATGATGCCAGGGGACCCATGCTAGCAGAAAGGAGAGTCGCTTCCAAGGCTCTAGGGGTGTGCGTGTGTGCTCAAGAGGAAAAGAGACAGTGTGTGTGCGAGAGAGCAAGTGCTAGCAGGGAAGGGGAGGGATGGGGGAAGGTTAGTAACCACACAGAGACGAATAAGACGCGCCGTTTCCCAGGGCTGGATCTACTGTGGCAGGAACCCCGCGGCCGTACCGAGCCTCCAGGAGCGCGCAGGAACGCCGCACATGTCCGCGCGAGGGTCCTGTTCAGGTTCCTCCAGGATTACGGGGTCCTTGAGGACTTTTCCCTGCCTGCGATCCCCGTCTCTCACTTTGCTGAGAGGGACTATTAAAAACGAAAAAGAAGAAATAAGCCAGAGACCCCAGGTAAATTTTTGATTTTTTTTTTTTTTATCCCAATTCCGGGGGGTTTCTCTTGCTTCTCCACTAGCAAGTGTTGCAATGCAGAACTGCTAGGACATGCACGCGCGCACACACACACACACAGCAATCTAGATGGTTATCCTCCTTCCACCGAATCCAGGCGACCGAGGGCTCAAGCCGATTAACCCCGCGCTGCCGTCGAGTGCATCGCCAAGTCCTCCCGGGCGGGCGGGCGCGTTGGAGCAGCCGGGGCGGGCGGCGCGGTCCGGGCGCGG
>VZTI01005483.1:2244926-2294831 GCA_013397865.1 Struthidea cinerea
AGCCGCGCCCGCGGCCGCTGCCTGCCCCGAGCAGCCCCTGGCGAAACGCGCCCACCCCGTCCGTGCGGGGACGGGACCTCCTCCCGTGCCGCCGTCCCGCTGTGCCTCGGGGGCGACCGGCACGGGGAGCCCTCGGCCGCGGCACGGGGATGGATGCGCTGAGGTAAGGCCGTCCCCCCGCGCCGCCCTGTCCCAGGGCTCGTCCTCCGGCCGCAGCTGTTCAGGAGCAATGAGAGAACTAGCGGTAACCTCGCTCTTTACAACTCCCCATGGCTCTTACAGATTTTTTTTTTTTTTTAATGCTCCTGCAACGATCGGCTTAGTCCAAACAGGTGTATCTGCACTTAATCCTCGGAGAGTGAGGAATACAGCCAGAGTTTGCAGCCCATAAATTAATAAACAATTGCAGTAGCATTTTCTAGTAATTTACTATCAATTTGCATGGCAAAAATCCCCAGCCACGCTGGGGAAGGCAAGCACCAGCAGTGAAGTGACTTACACAGGATCACTCAGGGAGTCAATAAGGAGCTTTGGAAAAGGAGCCAGCCACCCCCAGGGCTCACCTTGCACTGCACTGCCTCCCTCCTCTTCATTTATTCATACAAACGAATAAATTGTTTATGACTGTAAGTTTTCTTGTTTTCCCATCCAGAAGTGTGTTTGTAGGTGTGCACGCATGCGCTTCTGAAACCTGCTGTTTGGCTCGAGTATTTCCCTAACGCTGAGGTGCAGTGTTTTCAGTCATTGATCTCAATTTGGTACAACATGTCACTAACTTGTAATGATCAACCTGAGTTGCACGCCTAATACTTTTAGCTGAGCCTGATATGCTTGTAATTTATTTTTTAGTAACTTATAGTATAAGTGATCTAAATCAGGGGCTAAAGCAGTCAAATGCTTTGGTGTTCTGCTGGGTTTAATCAATGATTGTGAAAAGCACGAATATTATCTTCACATTTATCTGACACCTGCCACCTAAGAATCTCAGAGTGCTTTAAAGCCTTTATTAATGAAGCCATTCAACACCTTTAGGTATTACTTTGCCATTCTGTAGATAAGGAAACAGAGGCTCAGTCATGTTGAGCCAGTGAGTGACTGATAGACATGGGAACTGAACAGACACTGAGCTTCTCCATCTCAAGCAGTACATGCTGTTAGTATAAAGTAACTTGACCGATTTGGTGGCCATTTGAGAGCTTTAAAGTGTGAATATCAGCTTTCCTCACAATGGGGCACACAGGTGGAGACAGGACTGAATAACCTGTAGTGCAGATGCCTCCTGGATGGCGAGTTTGTGGTGCCATACAGAGGGCACAGAGCAGTTTTATCTGTGCAAGACAGCTTTTCCTGGCCCTGAGTTTTGTTGAGGAAACAAGTTGCTGCCCAGAAGGATCCTGTGAAGAAGCTCCCTGCTCTACTTAGGGGAAGGGGGGAATATAAACTGGCATAACACCCTTGGAGGGCTGCTAACCCATGAGTCAGCACCCTTGAATCCCTCATCACAGAAGTCCTAATTTTCACACAGTCCACAGACAAAGTATTTTGAAAAATTTATTGTGTAGTTAAGCTGTAGGGAGCCTGATTTAGGGGAAGATGGGAAGGACGTGTATTAAATACACATCACTGAGTAGCTGATTTGTAAAATAAAGGAAGTCTGAATGAGTTTCAGACCCAGATAGTTATAAGCAGTGCAAAGATCTGCCTCCTATCATTTTACTTTCTGTTTTCTCTGGCTAAAGCATTACAAAAAGGACAGAACATATCACACATTACAGGATCAGTCAAAGGGGCTACAGGTCCTACAGGTTTAAACACTGAGGACTCAATGCTGCTTTTCCAGGAGGGAGTGGTGGAAAATTCATTAATTTGTGTGGAAAATAAATATGTTTTAGAAAGTGCAATTCTAGCGATAAGAGCAGGGGAACTGCATGGATACACTCCTTGCCCCTCTCCTGCAACTATTTGCCATGTTACTGAAAGAGAAGAACACAGAAGAGGTTGTTTCTTTGACTAAACTCTGGTAGCATCCTTCAGCTTTTAATTCCCCTTTAACAGTCCAACGGGCCCCATCCTCCTCTTCTCCATACTCAAGCCCCTGTTCATGCTGGCCACCTACCCCTTGGGTTGCTGTGGGAGGCAGAGCCCTCAATGGATAATAAATTACCGAGCTCCAAAACAAATCACTGATCCTTTTCCTCATTCAATCTGCCACCAATCCTTCCCCACATACAGAGCTACCAGCTTAGGTGCTAGTAGGACATACGAAGGTGAGCATCACTTCAGACTGCCCTGGCCAGAGACAGAAAATGCCTGTGCAGTCCATGAACAGGAGAAATAGAGTGGCTGTGTATTGCCCCTCTGACGGGGATTTGCTCTACATTCTGCCTACCAACCTTCCTTTGCTGCAAACCAGTGGGTAAACTGCCTTAGGCAAAAATGAGAAGGGCCAAGAAAACCAAACTCTAGGAGTACACCATAAAAATAAGTAATGAAAAAAAGGAAAACGTGTGAAGCTAGCTATAAATACATCATAGGATCCTGGTGACACCGTAAAGTACTGGAACTTCACTCGCCTTGCTTTATTAGGTGTCAGTGGATATATTTACTGCCCTGTAGTTCACAGGTGACTCATTTATTTAGCAGCACCACTGCAGGAAGAGGGCAGATTTCAATTGCAGTCTTCCTCTTGGGTGGCAAGGGCAAGTTTATAGTCAGAAGTGACATTTCAACATTATTCCCACCGGATTTACTTCAAAAGTAGCTGGCTTTGTTGTATTCATATTAGTTTATTTAATCTGGGTAAACATAGAGTCTTTCTAAATGCTCTTGTGTCTTCAGAACCAGTAATGTTCTGAAGATACCTTAAAGGATAATGGTTTCCATGATACGTTGATCCCTACAGATGTGAGAAAAGTAGTCTTATTTCCTACATAGCTGTTTCTTTTACTAAAAGAGCAGAGGGCCACTATATTCTGCAAAAATCGGAAATAATAAAGTGATTGTTTCTGAGTTTTAGAATCTCAGAAAGAGACCCAGTCATCTTCAAGGCCAGGAGAAGTTTGTACTCCATTTTATTTGAGGGAGCAAGTGCAACTTTGTCTATGTTTCCTATTAAATCTTAGCTGTTAATTACTTTGCTGCACTCAGAACTGAAAAATCAGTGCTGTTGTAAAATCACGGATCTCTCAAACTGGATCCAATGGGGAAACTCAATTAGCATTTATCAATACAGGGTGCCTTCCAGAGAGAGGACAGCTTTGCCTCCACCCAGTAGAAGCTAACAAGGTAGAGTGTTAGTCAGTGCTTTGCTATATAATTAGGTTAAGAGAATAAGGTCAGCTAGAACAGACTGTCACCCAGAAGTTTTTCCCAGACGGAACTGTTTCTCATAAGGTTCAAAACAGTTCCATTATTTTTTTTTAATGTACTTTTCCAAAAACGAGAAGGAGGGTGAAAACAGGTTTTGCTTATGATGTTAAAATAGAGTTTTAAACAAAATAAAATAAACCGGAGGGAATTGCATGCTGTAGAGAGCCTAGGACTGGCATTTAGACACCTTTGTCTTTAGCAAGCTACTTCAAATTCTGCTGATGACAGCAGTGACCAAAAATCTGGTAAGTTCCTCAGCACTGCTGGCAGAATTAACTGCTCTGAGACTAGTCCCTCGTGCCCCACTGTCCTTGTCATCACTGTCTCTCTGCAGGCAGCCTCAGGAGGCAGGACCCAGCAGCACCAAAGAATTATCAGTGTTTGCTCATCCAGAGCGAAAGGGGAGGGTTGCTCCGGAACAGGGCTGAAAACCACGCACACAGCTGCTGTTATGCAGTACTTTTTCTTGTGTGCAGTACCTTTTTTTGTGTATAACCAAGTTGCTGCAGTCTCTGTAGTTCTCAGTTTTATTCTGTATCGGGGGGGTGGGGAGGGCAGAAAGCAGCCTTTTCTCAGGGCTTCTGTGCTTTCCTTTAACAACCAGTAAGTCCAGTTACCTACAGAAGTTGAGGCATATGCCGTACATGTTACCAGTAACATAGGGCAGGTATTCTCTTTTCTGCTCAGCTCCAAGGGACCACAGATTGCCAAAAGCAACTAACATAGAAGCTTTAGAGCCTAGTTTTGTTCTCATTTGTGTCAGGGTGAATAAACTCAACAGAGCCAGTAGATTGACATCAGTGAAGGGAAATCTGACCCTTGGTGTTCATTTGTGAGGAGAGAAATGCAAGTTGATTACAAGCAGTTAGTCTGGGCTAGCAGTAAGTCAGCCAAGAGCAATGGCAACTACTGGGACACAAACTCAGTTCTGTCAAACATCCAATTTAAGGGCCAAAAATCTTGCAAAGTTCAGATTTTTCTGACACACCTAGAGTCCTATGTTGGTGGAAACAAGCAAGAACAAGAGCGTGGGCACACAAATACAGCAACATATCTCATTTTGATAAGCATTAATCAACTATAATTGGGAAAGAGGCAATGTCAGGATTTGCTAATGCAAACTGACAATAATATGTTAAAATTGCCCCTATTTGCTGGATAATGTATAAAGGATGATCCACTGTACTCAGCACTATGCAAACTAACACAAGCTGAGAGTCCCTTCCCTGGAGAGATTACAGACTTGCTGGAAAGGCATGAGCCAACATATGTCAGAACAGCTTTATGAGAAAACAGTACCTTTTTTTGGCCAAAGTTTGCTAGTCTGTGAACCTAAGAGAATGGAAAGGCTTAGATACTGGCAATAGTGCCTTCACATAGGAGTGTCTAGTCCATGCTTTCAGCCCTGAGCATGGGAGTTCTTTATTATCCCTGGAAATTCTTCTTCACAGAATGTGCTGCAGAGATACCCCCTGACTACCTGCACAAGACACCAGCAAGCATCCTTTCCTAAAGCTGCCTCAAAAATTAGGACAAAATCCTTCTCACACTTCAGACCTCTACCAGATCAGCAATTATGAATGGGCTTTGTGTTAAATAAAGGATGCCCAAGTTTAGTATACTTCAATCATCATGAGGAGGTTCTGTTATTCAAGTATCAACTGTCTCCCCTTCTGTCTCACCACCAGTTTAGTCCCTGCCTCTGGGGTACTTTATCAAAGTGGACTAAGCAGGTTCTAGTCTGCCCTTCAGCAGTGTGCTGATAGGTAGACTCTCATCTCACAAGAGAAAACTGATCTTCTGTGTCTGCAGAGCTTTTTCCTCCAGGAAGGCTGGAATTGCATCTATCTCTTTTACTCTCAGTAGAAACTGGGCTCAATGGCAGCTGCTCAAAGCTTGTCAGGCAGAGAAACAGAACCTGCTTTGACTTCTTGTATCACTTTTGGCAATGTGACTTTTTATCAAAGGTTTGTTCAGACTCAGAAAGATTAGAGAAACCAAAAGACTGGCTGAGTCTGAAAAAAATCAGGGTTGCCCACTGCTTGACCTTAGATAATTATTGAATCACCAATGAATAAAAAGAGCCCAACAGTTTAATTTTCTGATGTTTCTGTCACAGAATTCACACTTCTGTACCTCTACTGCCTATGTTTCACTAAGTATACCAGTATAAAATGGTAGTGACCTGTAGCATGTGCCTAGAACTGATTTCCATCATTCATAACAGCCCCCTCTTACAGATCTGCGATTAGCCTGATTTTATGTTGAGCCAAATTCATCTCTAGCCTAACTCCTAGCAACTGATACTATGGATGCATGTAGCTACCATGTTTATGGAAACAAAAAGATATGTGTACCTTGTTCTCCTTATGTTTGGAATCAGTGTTGGCAAGTGTAAGGTGAAGGGGAACAGCCTGTTTCCAGCTTAGGTGTGAGCCCTGCCTGGGATAACACATGCTGTGATCCCTTGCCTTCAGTGACTCTCACAGCAGCAAGAGGTTAGATGCACCAGCAAATCACAGAGGAGGATGTGTTGCCTACTGTAATTTTGGCTGCATCTATTCTGCAGATCTAGATTTAGGTCTGGAAGGTCTGCAAGCCCAGTGCCTTACACATTAGGGCAAATACTAGCACTGCAGAACTAACACCTATATCACAAATTCTTAGTGTGGAACAGCTGGGAAATAATTTTTAAGAGTTCCAAGTTCTAAAATTTAAATGGCACCTGAAAGGCTGAAGTAGAAAGACACAGAGAATAGATGGAGCTAAAATACCTGCTGAGATAAATAGGGAACCATTTTAATTTTACCCATGAAAGCAGAAAGAAGACTTATTTTCCTTTTGCACTCAAAGAAATCTTATCTGACAGAGAAAGGAAAAGCTGGAAAAACTGTTGCTTTTGCTTCTTTAAACTGACTTCTGTACTAATGAAAAGCGAGTTCTCTAATACACACTGTGCACAGGCTCCCCTCTGCTTCTCTTCTGTCTTCCATCTATCATCTTGCCTGGCTTTTGCCTGTAATCACCTGTTCAACCCACAGCAATAACTGCCAGGTGACTGGTGTTTGCTGTGGTCATCCAGCCACCAAAAAAAAAAAAAATAAAAGAATTAAAAGCAAGTAAACCTTTCAATGACATGAGTGTCTCACCACCCGACAAAGAGTGAAGTGATTCCAGCGGCCAAGCCTCCTTGCATGGGAGCTGCTGGTAGGTGTAATTTCCTAAGATGCATACCGTGTCAGTGTGCAGGAGATGAAGAGACAAAGAAGGTCAGAGCAGCCAAAGCTAAAAATTGGAAGGACAAAAGAAGACACTGTGGGGAACAATTCTTCTGCTTTTAACCCTGAAAGAGCCCATTTTGCATTGTCTGTGTCAAATTACTTACTAGCTAAGGTATAACAAACAATAAGCTGTTAGATGGCCTTCTCTTTGCCCAAGATCTTGTGCAATGATGAAGAATCAATTCTCTGGAAGCAATAAATACCAGTGTTCAACTTTATCAACGAATTTTTTTTCTCCTTCTCACAAATCTGCCATAGTCAAAGAAGTCACATGTGACACATACGAATTACAAATGCATTAAACAGGATATAATTAATCTTAACTTTCATTCTGCCCAGACATAAACATACTAAAATATAGTAACTAACAGCAGTACATAATGTATTGCAACACTCTGATGGTATATGTAAGCATCTCACTAAGTATGTGAGCAACATGACCACTGAACAGGCAAACAGGACATGCTGAGCAAGAGTTATTTGCCCATAGGAGGCATCCAGGTAACAAAAAGTTGCGACAAAGGACAAGATAAGAGCAATGGATGCAAACAGACAGGCATTCTGCTAAACACACAAGAAGCACGTCTGGGAAAAAAAGAACAAGAGAAGCAGCACCGTTGGCAGTTGAAGATCCCATTTTTGGGAGATCAAAATAGCATTAAAGAATCAAGTATGTAAAGGGTAATTGGATACGGAAGATGACAAGCCAGCATCACTTCCAACTTCTCTCATCCTTCTCTACTTCTCACCTCTTCTGCTGCATCTAAAACCACCAAGGACTGTAGCTGTCAGTGCTAAGTGTAGAGAATCAGCTCTGTGGCACTGTATAGTCACAGTTAATTTAGGACATAAATGTTAAAGAATAACAGATCTGTACTTCTGTATATAAAACAATAATTAATGATAACGCTTGAGAATTAACCATTAGCATTAAGTGTGTTGCTACTCGAGTTCAGTAAAGTTTTGGTTTAAAGTATAAAACTTATTTACCAGTGTTCTAAACATTCCCTTCCTAGCAATCTGTAATTCCCCAATATACATATACACACACATTTTCATTTGCAATATTGAGGTCTGTTATTTCTTCCCTATCATACAAGAAAGATTGTTTCCTTCCTCTTTACAGATACTATGTACATATTTGAAAACTTTTGCTATGTTCCTCTTCCCTAGACAAGGACACTTGCAGTATTGTTCCTTAGAAATCTGTGGGGTTTAGACTCGGCTCATTATTGCTGGTTTCCTAGAGACTTTTTCCAAGTATCTACACTTTTCTTGAAGTGCAATGTCCGAGACTGGATGCAGTCCTTCAGACAAAGTCTCATAAACACTGCATACATAAGAACAATTATTTCACGTATCTTAAGGATGATACTCCTGTTTACATTTCTTGTAAGGTGTTTGCCCCTCTTGCACTGAAGGAGAGCTCATATTGGCACCCTGCTAGCTAGTTCCAGTTATATATTCTGTAACATGGAAAATACCACTAAGCCCTGGTCCACAGGTTCCTAGGCCTTTTGCACTGAGATTTTTAAAAGGTTTTGCAACTTTCAGGAAGCGCAGCTTAGGTCACTGCAGTATTATGCTGAGATGAGTAGTTATACAGCATCAACTACCTGTTCCCTGCTGATATATTTAATACTAGCAAGGACAGGCCCTGGCTTCAAGGCATGCAATGCACCCACACAAACAAACCAAACAGATGGAAGCAGAACACACTCTAGGTCCATTCGCAGCAACTGATCAGAGACCTTACTGGGATATTTGGTCTCCAGCAGAGAAGCTCAACAAAAGGACAATAGAATAAATATAAGGAGCATGAACTGTTTTAGAAACATCTCTCTTCTTATGAAGCACTTCCCTCTCCTATCATTCCCCAGGGTCTCAAACTCCACCTACACAAGCTCCCCCAGTACTGAAGGTCTCCTGAGGCACCAGCAGTTTCCTTGACTTGCCATATCCTCCAACTCACATGTGATTCAAAGAGTGTTCGTACTATTCATATGGATGCAAAAAGCCAACTTCCTCAAACTGAATACTTCCTTTACCCAGCACCCTTGTCTTTGAGCAAAATGGGAGGGAAAGCACCCAGCAGCAACAAAATCCCACTGGAGCTGCAAACACCACCAGAGCAAGTACAGTCATCAGGAGTACAAGGGCTTTAAGCACCAGGCAGCCGTGAAAACTGGGACATGGAAACAAGGGGAAGGAGTAGCAAACTCCCTCACTGATAGGCTGTATACAACAGATCAGGCATGAACTGCTACCAACATGGATGTACTATCTATTGGATAGAACCAACAAAAAATCCAGCTACTCATTGTAAAATGCCAAGGAAAAAACTAAAAACAGCGATGCAGGGATTACACTTAGATGCATACATACACATGTGCATGCACACGTGCACACGTTTCTGCTTTGCTCTCTCCTCTGTAGCCTCTTTATCTCTTCCTCAGACCATCAGCCAGGGACAACTATAGAAGAAACCAAAAAAAAAAGGGAAAACGGCGAAATGCCTGCGTAACCTGCAGAGGGAACTCACTTGAAGAACCACACTTCATTTCTTCCATCTGAATTTTGAATTGGTCATACAAAAGCCATCTGCACCCTGGACCAATATATCCCTTAAGTCACCCCGTAAATTATAATTAGGTCTGCACAGTTTTAATTAGATGGCACATTTCACCCCCCTCGCCTTTTTATTAGTCACCTAAAGTGAGCGCTCAGGATGGCAACACACAGTCTGTCACTGACTCGTCCAGGGTACTGGCAGAAGTATGGTGGGTACTGTGAGGGTGAAAGAAATGTGAGTGGTCTTCAGGATGACTAACTGTGAATCATTTTGTTGCTGTCTTTATCGCTGCATTCTGATCTCCTCCTGCACAGAAATCTGAAGGTAGCTATTTTGTGACAGCCCAAGCTACCAAAAAAACCCCGAAGAGACAGAAAGCGGTATGTGATCAACAGAATAAGCAGAAATACAGGTGCTCTGTATAACACATTTTCTTGCACTGAGATGCTAGTTACCCACTACCAGCCCCTACACTAGGTGTTATCATCAGAAATGTAGCAGCAGGCAGATAAAACAAGGGCATCTGATATTCCTGGCTACCTGAAAAAATGTTTGTTCTACAAGCAGCAGAACTACAGAAATAACTGATTGAGGAAATGAGGCTTTATGATATCCTTTTGTTGTGCCATGTGTGCCCTCCCCTATTCACCCCAATGTCACCACATGACCTTTGGCTCTCCCTGCATTCTCTCACACTCCCTCCTCTGATGTGCTCAGATTCTTGTCATATTTCCTTACTCCACTGTAACACCTTCCACTTCTTTTCCTTCTCATGTCTTGCTTAGGCCGTGGAGGAGGTGGTCTGTGTTGATGCAGGTTCAGAGTTGCAAACGTACCAGCTGGTGGACCAGCCCTTATGCCTCAGCAGGGACGAGGAACAGGTTTTGGAGGAATTCAGTATCTCTGGGGCTTCAATGCTCCTGTCAAATGTGGTGGCTGCTGGCCAGGCAACCAAAGGGGTGATGGCCAAATAGAGAGACTGTAGAAGCATAATTTCCCCAGAACAACAGACTGAAATAACACTGTATTTCCACACTTGTACAGTATGGTCCAGAAGGAGTCCTTCAAATGTGAGTAATTCTATGCCCCTTTGATCAAGCATTACTCACCACTAGAAACGGGAGATTTCATCTAGCACTGGCAACAGGACCTAGTCCAGAACCCAAAGGTAAGGTACCTCTCTTCCCCACCTCAAACATTGCATCTGTATCAGAGCCAAAAACTGAACAAAACTTGCATGGGAAAGAGAAATAAATTATCCAATGCAGTTTCAGGAAAGAAGAAAGTATTACACAAAAGTAAATTTCAAAACCAGTAAAACAGCACATTTTCAACTTCTCTCGGGGAAATGGGTGGCCTCTGAGGGAAGCCCCCAAGCCATTTAATTGTGGGTTCTTTGAAACCCTTTGACCCATCCCCAGAAAGACTGCTGAGCTTTAAAAAACTTAACAAAATTTTCATCTAAAGGACTGAAGCTATGAAAAACTTCTGCTTTCAACAAAGGATGATCTAATAATTTGGGTTTGGTTTGGTTTTTTTCCCCAGCAAGCTGTCTTGCAACAAATCACTCTCATTATTGGGTTTTCTCAGGCCGCTAGTTGCAGGCTGAAAATAACACATATCCAGATGTTTATACAGAGCTTATCATAGCTTAGGTTACATAAATCATGGTAAAATAGGGTTAAAATCACACTAGGCAAAGCACTGAAACAACCAGACAAAAATCCTACTCCATCCAAGTGGGACAGCTGGCATTTAGCAGGTATTTTTACCTCCATCCATCTTAATTTTTCTCCTTATCTCCCATCTTTGTAATTGCCCATCCCATCCTGCACAGTAATACACACAGGCTCACCCACTCACTCCCATTTCTTCTCTTGCCAAGAAGAGCATCCCGTGTGGGATTCAATCATTTGTTGTCCACAGAACTTCTGGTGTGTCTCTCTAAATAGCTGACATCTGGAGGAGCTATACCCTCCTTAGCACAATCAGATGCTGCTAAAGAACA
This sequence comes from Struthidea cinerea, assembly GCA_013397865.1. Classification (NCBI taxonomy): domain Eukaryota; kingdom Metazoa; phylum Chordata; class Aves; order Passeriformes; family Corcoracidae; genus Struthidea; species Struthidea cinerea. The sequence continues at coordinate 2,256,157 of VZTI01005483.1, forward strand.
TGACAAAATGCCTCATTCTTTAAATATCTTCTCTCTCCCCCCTACTTCTTTCCAACGGGTTTTTTTTCTGAGAGGGATTCACAGTCCACTACATATAGTGACCAACTTTCACAGCTGTTGCTCCCAGGGACATAAAGAAACCAATATAAAAGTATACATTGATAACAATCCATTATTTCTGCACTCACATTTATAACATACTCACTGCTTTTTAGGAAGAATGTATTACTCTAGAACCCTGATGCAGAGCTAGGAAAACAACCTGAGCATTTGAGTTCTTTAATTATTAAACCCCAATTTCCTCTTTATTATTCAACAGACAGTTTTTATATCAACTAAAACAGAAGTTTCACAAACCAGAATTTTCTAACTATACAAATGTGTTTCACTTAATGATTGTTTCTGCCTCACAAACAAATAGGGAGTCTACAAGAACATGATACTGATCCTGGTATGATTGAAAGACTGAAAGAAATGCAGAAGGGGGAAAACGTTACATGGATTTCCAGCTTGCCTCAATTTTGAATGCTTGATTTGCAATAAAAATCCCAAATTACTCAGAGCAGGGTTGTTGCTGGCTTTTTAAACATTCTCTCACACACACGTGCCAATCTATTCATGCTCATGTTAATTCTTTACTTCAGTGGAGTATGCTTTTATTCAAAAAGTACAGCTAGCACATACCTGCCTCAGGTCACCCAGGCAAAAGAAATTCAAACAGCCAGCAAAGTGATGGGTAGCACAGATGCTCCTGAACTGATTAAACTGCTGTTGCTCAAACACACACACAGCAACCCTTTTCCCTTTTGGTTTATTCAAGGTACCCTGTCATTCTTCTCCAACCCCTTCCAAAGTGCTCTTGTTAGCAGGTTGAGAGAATTAAGTTAAGTTGACTCACTAATATTAATAGGTCTCTCTAATTCAATAGCGGCATGTTCAGAGAATGCCACCTGCCTTCTCTTTAAGTGAAAGATTCTGAAACACAGCCAACGTTTTGCCCAGCTGTTTCAAAAGCTAAAATTAGACACACCTGTTTTAACAGTTGTTTCAGCAGCTGGACACTGGGATTTGGATCATTCAGATTTACTCACAGTTTTTTCCTCTCAGAGCCAATAGTGCAATTTTAGTGTTTCATCCTGTGTTTAGAGAAATTTATGCTGCAGGGGATGGTGTGAATGAATCAAAAGAGGTCAGAGTGTTTCACTTCCACATTGCTAGACCTTGCTACAATCCAAGAAAAATTGCCTTTTCAGTGGACTATGGGATCAAGATATACTGGTCTTGACCTAATAGTATACAAGAATAAGATCTTGAACCATATATAAACCAATGTAGTGATAAGCTGCAGGTATAAAACAGCAAGTCTGTGAGATTTGTACTCTCCATTTGCTGCAATGAGTTCGCAATGCTCAGAGCTAAAGCCAGCAAGTGAATCCTGCCAACTTTTCCATTACTGCTTGTGAAGTAATCCAGGTAACATGCAAAACCCACTTCCCCAGCATCTAAAGCTCAACTGTCCCACCAGTTGTCTTCACATTCAATGTGATCCCCCACTGCAAAAACCTGTGTCATGCTGGAAACAAAAAACACTGAGATGTTATGAAAGAACTGACTGTAAAGACAAAAATAAATTAAATCTTATGGAAATTACACTTTAAACACTTGCTGGAGCAGTTTCCAAGCTTCTGTATCTGACCAAGTTGCTTGAGAATCCAAATACCTTGTCCAAAAAGAAAGGTGCAATTCCCTAAAATTGTGGTATTTCACCATCTAGTCCTGTTTGCCTTTTTCCCTGAGGCAAAACCAGTTTATGCAGTGCTCTCCAGACCCATTTATTCCCAACCTAGTGGCAAGCCTTCTGGTGTGACTGTGAGACCAACTGGTAAACAGGATCAGGGAGATAATCTATGTTACAAAGAAGCATGCAAAACCAGGAGTTCCATGAATTTGTATTATAACTAAGAAAAAGACACAAAAGAATTCTCAAGACAATTCTCGAGTTACAGTTGGCCCTGTGGTCTTAGAGTTGGCATATAACCAGATGCCATAAATCTGCAGACATGAGCACACTGAGGTATATAAAAGTAAACAACTCGCAGAGTATATGCACATTATGTACTCCCCTGGAATGGGCACCTGAGTGCCCAAAGAAAAGACACACTCCTGATATGAAGCCAGAGAGGTAGCATGCACATCTATGGAGATCATTTATAATGTACATAAATGTATGCCAGCATACAACCATGGCCACGCAGCTCTACAGCCGAGGGAATGGGTGCCTCAGAGCACCTCATCAGCTTCCCACCAAAACACACTGCAAATTTTCAAAGAGAGAGGGGCATGGGTAGGGAGGCTACTTGGCTGTCAAATCCAGTGATAAATGCTTGTCAAGAGTGTTTTTGAGTAAAGGTGCTTGGAGAGGTGGGGCCACCGTGATCAAGCTGCACAAGTTGAACTCAAGAGCAGGGAAGACAGAGGAGAGACAGTGACACAAAGACTTTGCTCTCTTTCTGGGAAATAATGAACAAATCCTTCAGAGTGATTACTCTGTTACACCTGCTGGCCCTGCGCTCAAGTCTGTACGAGACAAAAGATGCTCTTATCTTCCTTCAGATTAACTGTGCCTTGTAAGAAGCGATCAGAGATTGGCACGATAATTATCCTTCCTCATTAGAAAGCAAGCCCTGAACCTGACTGAATATGACTCCTCTGTCAAGGCCCTTTGTGGGCTCTAATAGTACTCAGCCAACATCAACAGGCACAACACTTCATGTGAACAAAACAAAGCAACATATCAAGTAATCTTGTCTTTTTAGTTGCTTTTTCTCTTCCAAGCCTGATGAGTGAGGTGGGAAGGTGCCAAATTCTTTTTTAAACTTGTATAAATGCGCCTAAATGTCACAGAAGAGCCTTGTTATGTGAAAAGCTTTCCAAATGTTTTTCTCTCCCACATCTAAAATAGATTGCTCTTTTTTCTTGTTCTTTTTAATTAAAAAAGGCACACTCCCTCAGACCACTGCCTTTCACCATTCCGAGCATCTGCCAGCTGTAGGGACCCACAGCAGAGCTTTCAGTGTTCTCCTGGAGCATCATATACCATAGTCCAGGGTACACCTTTGCCCATGGAAGCCAGAAAGAAGGGTAAACACATGGGTAAACGGAAAGTTAAAAACTCTTCTAACAAGAGCATGAGAAGACCTAAAAGGCCTTTCTGTGACAGAACATACATGCTCCCTTCTTCTTTTGTTTTTTTAAATGCATTTGGAGCATATTTGTTGCTTTGGTTCTTTTCTGTTAGCACGGACATGAAGGCAGTGACTAACCCCCAAGAACACTGACCCCGGTGACTGCAGCACCGCCATGGAAAAGGCAGTGCCGAGGCAAAACACTAGTCCTGGCACAGACAGGGCAGCTAGGGCAACACCATTTAAAAGGGATGAGTGGGAACAGCTCAAGCTTCCATACTAGTGCTCATACAGACATGACTGGTAGATACAGCACGCTGAGAAGGATGGGTGGTCAATGGTCAATCATTACGGGAGCTTTGGGACAGCCGATGAGAGCCGACAGCACTGGATACTCTACAAACTGGAGAATTAGGAAGAACTGCAGAGCCCAACTGTGCTTAGTGGCCTTAATCAATCAGCTACTTCCCTTTTAGTACAACCAACCATGGTCACTTTGGCATCCCAAAGGTCACTCCTTGCTCCTCAGTCTGGCTCATTTCTTGGTGTTCTCAGTTAAAAAGCTCTGACTGCATTTTTGGTCTTACCAGAACGATGTCAGGAGAAGCATCCCATTTTGTTCTGCAGCCAAATATAACGCTCAAAGAAATTATCACATCCTATTAGCCTGTTCAACAAAACATGCTGCAAAAGGATGCTGCTTTGCAGTAGTAGGAGCAGAACTGTGTTAATGCATTACAGTATCCTGGACCACTGTCAACTGAGATGTGTGGTCCCAAAATGCAATGGCATTTAAACAGAAAACTTATTCTTCAAGTAATCACATTACAAGTACATCACAAGAACACAGAAAACAGACATAATCTACAGGAATGCTATAAGTTAACCCATAAGAGCAGAGTCAGACACCGAATTTAGGACACCTGACATCACAGAAGGGTAACCTTGGATACGCTGCAAAGGAACCCTCTGCAAGCTACCCGTACATGGGATTCCACTGCAGCCTACCCCATTCGCAGCCTCCTTCCAACACCCAAACCAAGAGACACCTTGTACACTGGAAAAATGAAGTCTCTCAGAAGTAATTTTACTATTTCACCATCTGCCACAGTCTGGTCTTTCTCAAGAAGAATTGTGGGCCTTTCCATTCCAGGCAGAATCCAGAAGCTCAGACTAGTAAAACTACCACCCTCTCAAGTCTAAATCTCAGAGCTGGCCCCTCAGGTGCAACAAGAGTGATTTTTAACTTTTTTTTGTGTTTTAATATAGTACTGTTTCTTTTATTTGCCTTTTCCTTTTGGGTTTGGGTAAAGGGAGAGGAAAACTGGGGAACGGGGGGCTGTTTTCATACTTTTATCTGTAGTAAATAAAAAATTTCCTTTCATAAAAATTAAATGAGCAGATACAATGACACTATATGCCTGCAGGAGCTCAGACTTTAAGATACACATCAGCCACCAGTGGCCTCAAATTAAATTATGTGCTAGCAATAAAAAGCATCTCACATTTAAAAAACAACCAGAATTCTTGATCAGTGAACATTTCAAAATCTCTGTTCTGCATAGGCATACCCAGGTGTTTGCTAGGCAGATGTAGCAGAACGTTACTACACTGGAGCAGTGGTTAATTGCTGTGATCATTTAAATATGCATTTATTTGCCTTTGGACTGCGAAAATGAAAAGCTAAAGTGGAGTTGTTTTGTGGCCCCAGTGCTAGTTACTAGCGTCCTCATCTAGGTAAAACTTGGGTAGGCAACAGTGCTCTCCCTTGCCTTGCCTTAGCTTTCCTCAATCTAATAATCTCCACAGAAATCTGACTTGTTTCATTGGTCTCCCCTCTCCTGGGACCACGTGCCTCTTTCCCTTTTCCGTTTTCCTCCCTTGTCTCCCTGTTCCATGGGCTGCACTAGGACAAGGAGCAAGAGTAGCACATGCATAACCCCATTTCTTTACCTTGCTGCTTGCAGCATTTCTCAATTTCAGGAAAGTTCCTTTTCATTATTGCTGGCTGGCACCTTATTTGCATAAGGATGAACTATGAAGCCATGCTACCCCTCCTCTTCTGCAATACCAGAGTCTCCTGATGAGTTTGAGTAGTTTTAAACAGGGTTATGCTTTCTCTTGTGCCCTCTTGCAAGCTTGGTGCTCTGCCAGGCAGCTGCAGAATGGCTGCACTGAATGCTGAATATTCCCTGTGCAGCAGGCTAACAGGAGCTCTGAGGGCGAAGGCACATCTCAGCTCCCACGGCTAAAGCCTGGCAAAAAGAATGAGCATTCCCGCTGCCTTGAAAATGATGTATGCACACAGAGGCTTTGCACAACTCAGAGCCATGTGATCCCCCACACTGTTGCCTGAAGCCCTGCACACGATGTGAATTGCCACACAAAGAAACACGCCCAATAGCACTGACCTGAACGCTACCAAGATCAAGCAGTAATGTAAAAGGTAAAGTAACGCCACTGCCCAGGGTCAGCCTTTGCTTGCAGGGCTTGTTTTTATGTAGATATTCATATATTAGCTCAATGGCTGGCACATTCACGGGGATAGCAGGAGATAACCCATCTTGTTCCTTTTGGATAGGATTAAAAGCTTTTACACTGGTTCAGTGCTTCTTGAGAAAAGTAATTGTCTCTCCCACAAACCTCGAAAGACAGGAGGTTGCAGTCTAGCTGGAAATGGTGACAACAGGCCTTCTTTTGGTACTTCTGCTCTAAAAGGAGCTGTGAAAAATAAGACATATTTTCTCATCTTCTAGGAATTAACCAGATCAAATATGCTTGACCTTCTGACGAGTGGGAAATGTTGGGATGTTCTTTGGTCAATGCTTAGGCCTGAGAAAAAAGCTGAGGTCACACCCAGCTGGTCAGATTAAATTACAAAAAACTAAGTAGCTTAACCTCAGCAGTTCCCTTGCAAAAGCAGCTACAAGAACCTTGGCCAGTGTGATCCCAGCAGCCCACATATAATTCACCCCCACGATGCCCTCAAGCAAGGGGTCCACATTTACAGTAAGTCACATACTAAATACAATTTGCAGCCTGCTAGCAATGAGAAGGCCTACTGCTAACAAAGATTAGGGATCAGCACTTTTTTATTTTTTTTGGTCAGTTGTGCCAGACATTCAGGTAAAACTCTACTTTTCCTGGGGAAATGGCCTGACAAGATTATGCAATACCACTGACATCTCATTTTCCGTACACTCGCTAACTCAGCCTATTAACAAATTTCATCACAGTCACAAACACTGGCATGAACAAATATTTTCTTATATTCGGCAAAGTTTTGTAAATCCCTCATCAGTTACAGGAAAATTAGGGTCTGCTAGGTAATAATTTATGTCAGACTCATGCAGAATACCCAACTATGTAGCAGGAGAAGAGACCCCATTCTCCTGCTCTGAAGCTGCTGCCTCCTAGACTGCAGAAGACCCGATCTCCCTAATGCAAATGGTGCACGAAAATGCCAGTGCACTCTGAGCAGCTCTGGGCCTATTCAGTACAGCAGCAGAACAGTTGGTTTTATTCTACAGCATAACCATGGAAACATACAAAAAATCCTGTTCCAAAATCCACAGCTATACAAAGAAATTGTGTGTTACACACAAATAATCTGTATTTGTAAAATGTATGGTATCAAATTATTCCAAAGGAATTTACTGCCAGAGAGTACATAGAAAGGAAGCATTAATTACTCCAACTTAACGGAGAGCCAAGCTGAGGCAGAGGGACAAAACACACCACGGATTGGGGCGGGGGCTTCTCTGTATGTTTCTACACAGCCTCTAATGACATGATCACACACTACCCTTTTCTGACATGACCTTTCCTTCACTCCTTGCACAAGAAGAATAGTGCCTGTTGAAGGTGCCATTACTTGATCCTATGTTTTTTCTTCATTGCTCCATTTGTGGCCCTTCTGTACACTACTAATCCTGCTCTGAAGAGTAGTAGGATTTATTTCCACATGGGCTTTTCTGTGGTGCCACTCAGAAAAGCATTGGACTGTTTTGCAAAAACTAATTACTTTGGACAACACCTTTCTCAGGTGATAGGCTCATTTTACAAATGCTGAGTTCAGGAATAGAGAAATTGAATCAAAATGTCCACTAGTATTGAACGTGCAGTCTCAGATTGCAAATTCTGCATACACAGAGTGCTTAGCACCTTATGGAACCTTACACATTTGAACCATAGTTAGTGCTGACTTCATTCCTGCTTTCAAGGGCTCGGTACTGTTTCCATCCAAGCTCTAAGATCTCAAGTAAGGGACTGAAACACAAGAAATGCATAGTTCAGAGGTGACCTGAAGAAAAAATTATCTTAGTAACTTCCCCAGCATCATACTGTGACTCTGGGGAAGGAGGGGATAGAAGAATGAGATGTCCCCTAATCAATGCTTTGCTAAAGAGGTATCCCTCCCTTGTAAGAATCTTTTGCTTCATTCGCTACACATCCAGCTTCAGAAAAATCGAAGTGGGCATCCTATGTACAAGGCCATCCATTTGAGAACAGATCCCGAGTGCCAGAAGCTCTTTTTTCTTCCGTGCATAGCACGGCTGAAAGTCATACAGGGGAAATAATGAGTAAAGATGTTACCAAACATCGTAGCACGAAGACCATAACCAAAGTATCACAAGGTTTATTGACACTAATTTTTAGCTGCTTGACTTCAGATTGTCCCCAGCCCTTTCAGATTTGTTAAATAGGGAACAGCTTATATAAATATTTATATAGAGATAGACAGATTTGTAAATACAGACATAAAAATATATATACACATAAAAACACATAGCCTTCTCTAAAACTTATTTAAACTTTCAGTGAGTTCCTTTTGATTTAAAGAGACGCAACCATATCCATCGGCATTTCTGTTTTACATTTTTTATTGAACAAATCCAGAACTGGAAACTAGATTTCCTTCATATTCCCCTACCTGCATGATGCAAGGAAATGAAAATGCCTGTCAGCAAAAGTAATGTGTTTAATACCATGCCAGCCCTAAACATCAGTAGAGATTTCTGTGTATTGCAGATAATTCTATCACCAAGCCATATTGCTCTGTGGTGTGCTTTTATCTTTGCTGTAGGATAATATCAATATTTCAAGCACAAGCAAAAGAATGTTTTATGAGATTGATGTGGGAAAATACGGTGACAAGTACATAAAAAAGGGCAGAGAAAAATGCCAGGTAGTCATCATAAATGCCTTCCATTCCCACCAGAATTTGTCTAGTTTATCTAACTTTAATCAACAAATAGAGGTCCACTGGGGCACCAGTGAGTTTGATTACATTTACAGTGCCGAAGAAGAACAGCAAGCAAAAGAAAGAAGAAAGCACAGGTAACAGGATGGGGAGACTGTCACCTACATCCTAGAAATCTAGACCTTTACAGGCCAAAATCATATTTTGTTAAACTTTTAAATTAAATAAAAAGAAATTATTTTTAAACGAGGGAAATAGAAAGGGGAAAAAAAAAGTATTGAGCCATTTGCTGTACTGCACACACACCTGATAAGGGCCAGATGACGCAGGGCAAAAATACTCAGGGAATAATCCCATGATGCCCTGAGCAGGCAGCTGTTTGGGCACTGCTGGAGCCTGAGCATGGAAGTGCCCAAACAAGAAGTTAACCCTGTATGGCTCTGGCTGGGTGAATTACTCACCTCCTGCCTACCTCTGCAAAGGTACACATGGTAGGTTTTCTGAGGAAAAACTCTCAGTTACAGATACAATTATACCAAGAAAAAAGTTGCTTTTCCCCAGTACAGCTAATTAGCTACCTGTGCCCCACACTGGCACAAGATCTAAGCTTGTTTATATAAGCTTTGCAAGTAACTCTTCTGGCAAATCCACCAACACAGATCATTTGTCATATTGTCTTTTTTCTTCCTCTGGGGCTTGCAGTTCCTCCCGGTTTGACAACAGAACTGATGACTATTATTTAACCCCTTTCCACATTAACACTGCAGCTGTTCAGCCAGACTGATTTGTTACTGTAGTTTGGTGTTAGGTACCTCAATATTCCTTTGTTGAGCTGAAAACCCTCACAGAAAGCTGAGTTTCAGGAAAAGAGTGATTGGCACCCTCTGCAATCAATTTTAAAACTGTTTCAAGTCATTAAAATTGAGGTAATCAAAACTACTAGTTCTGTAAATCTTGTCTGTTTTATTTGGAAGCAAAACGAAATCTCGCAGCCCGATCTTTTCTAAAGTATTCTCCAACTCTACTGCCCAACTCAACGTTCACCTGGGGACATTCAGACAGTTTTTAGTCCATCTGGAACAGTGCTCATTTCAAACCCAATTTAATGAAATGCCTAAAAAAATCTTAGAAAATAACTCCCGTAATAAGTACTGTACCTTTTATGATATTACATTATTACCAGACGGTAAATTTGTCTGTTTCCCCAAATCCCTTACCAACTTCTTTTAAATACATAAATAAACAGGGGAAATTTCAGTGGACATTATTTCGCAATATGTGGATCTGAAACATTTTAATAAGAAATGCACTTTCAGGCTAAGAGGTACGAATTGTACACCAAAGAGAATGGTTTAATACACTGCTTAATGCTATAATCAAACATGATGATAACATGATGGCTTTTACACATTTTAACATTTCTTTAGTGCTGGAAAAACTGGTAGTGAGAACTATATTTGTATATTACATAAATGTCAGAAGTGACACTGAACCAGGCAGGTGACACACAGTTCCAACAGCATTCCCTCTCCCTGACCAGAGAAATGTTACCTGAACAGAGAGATCCAGGAATTTCCTCTTAGAGTGACTCTTGAAGAGAGTACCTCTGCTGTATACCCCACCAGTTCATGTGGCATAACCCACACCTGCCATGTCCTCACATCCTCTTGTTTCTATATATAGTGTGTTTTTTCAAAAGCTTTGACACACAGTCAAGGTATGACATGTTGATAACAGCATTTGAAACAGGAGCAAGATGGACAGGATACTCCTATCTTCCAGGGAACAACCCATGACCAGGAATCCCCTGCTAGACAGGAGGACATGCAAGAGACAATGATTTGGGAGAGACCACCACACCAGCAACCACTGTAAGCTCTCCGTGCAAGGACCTAGAGAGACATCCTGAAGCATAGGTAGATATACCTCTAACAACACTGTAGCAGCACAAAGGATGAAAATAACTCTTTTAGGAGAAGGAAAAGGTTCTTCCCTTAGCTATAGCCTTTCTAGCAGAACCTTGCCAGGAAAAAACCCCTGAACTGTATAGCCTATGACCATACAGAAATTCTATGGGGGATGCATCCTTACATTTCTTAAAAAGAGGTAGTGGAGGCCAGTAACTTAAAGACAGCAGCCCCCTTCAACAGGCAGCAGCCCACTGCAAGCCACCCAAACCTTGGTGCCTTTCCCTTTCCCAAAAGGTAGAAGCAGAGGAGTGGTATTTTCTGGAAGCAATCCTGGATCCACCTTGAGGAAGTTACCTCTGCATGAGCCCATAACTGCAATACTAGCGAGATTTTGACCCTCATAGTCCCGAGGATGGGAAGATTGTCAGGTCCCACATGGGAATTTCCAGGAATGAATATGCGACTTAACTCTGAAGCATTGACTATAAAAGGGGATGCAGAGGAAGTCATGTTGCACTGGCTTTATTTAGTCCAAAACATAAGTCTTATTTTTGTGCTCTCCAAACTCCACCAGGCTTGTGATACAGGACCCAGTCTACTCACATAGCACATATCCCTTTAATGTATTCCTATGGACTCAGATTGACTCAAATGGTTCTAAGTCTTTGAGACTTAAACTGTTGCAAAAGGAGTGCTTTTAGACTTCTAAAATGCCATGTAAAAGTAAATGGTCTTTTAGTGTTCTGTAGCAGGTCTCTGCTAAATTGTGCAAGCTCTAGCAAAAAGTATTAGCTTGTACATAAATGTTTTCTCCTGCTTTTTTATTCTTCCAAAGAACAGGAAGTCCCTAGGGTCCTGTTAACTGAGAACAGTAAAGACTACTTGCACTTGTCAACAGAAACAGGTTTTACACCTAACAATAAAGTATTCTGACACTTTATAATGTGTATTTGCTTTTAGCTCTATACCCCTTAAGAGAGATGTCAGCACTTTTACACATTCAGTGGGGGCAAATGGGGAACATCTGAAGCCACCCTGTGCCCACTTTCTGTAGGACACAGAACACACCATTCCCATGGTACACACCATTACCTTTTTGAGGACTCATCACCTCCAAATAGGCAACATTTTCTAAGACAGTGTTAGGATTTATCAAGCATATTGGACAACTTCCAGATTTCTCTTATGTTAGGTTTCTGGCACAGCAGCAGTTTCCCTTCTCCTCCCAATCAAGACCTTTGTTTCCCATGGCAGTATTAAAAAACCTGTGCTAAGATAGAATGGGAGAGCACGGGTGATAGAAATTTCCAAGAGGGAGCATATGCCTGATATAGATTCTCTTGAAGACCAAACACATACATACAACACATGGCTTGTATGTAGCTACTGACATAAAGGGTGTGCATTTCCCTTGCATTTGCTGGGGAGCAGGTTTTCTACACAGGAGAAGTAAAAAAGCAGTTTTTCCAGGCTGGAGTTGAAGGCTGGAGCCTTCTCCTTTTCAAAGCTTTATCTCTTTTCATAGGTGTATGAGCCCTGACTGAGTGTTTTCATATCAAGATATATTTGGTGAAAGGGTCAGGAAAGTCTAGCCGAACGTATTGTTAAACCTTAGCATTAGGATGAAGAAAAAAGAATGTTGATGGTTTTAGGCAGTGGGGTTTTAAAAAAGTATTAGTTCTTAATGCTGAAGTACACATGTGTGAAGGGAAGTACACAGATAAATAATCCAAGTTTCTGAGCTGCCCTACCCTCCCCTCACATCCCTCTCCACACACCTCAGCCCTTCCCCCAGCTGAGGGGGAATTCAGCTCCTGTGAATTCTTAGACCTGGCTTCTCACAAAACTGACCAGCATTTACTTAAATGTGTGTACAAGCACATCTATATGTATTTACTTCAATGTATGTATCATCATGGGCTTTACAAAAATAAAATTCGTTTTCCCCAAGTATGAAAACATAGCGCGTTCAGTTTTTCTTTACCTAAATAAGAAATAGCTGGAATATTGGTATAAACTAGTCTTAACTCAGTGTCCAAAGACAGTACACTATTTCAAGCTGCTTCAGGAAATTAAGATCTTAAGTTTATAAATACGTTTAGTTTCTCATAGCTCTGATAGGCTTTCCTCTTCAACTTTGTTTGCAGCTTTTCAAAACTAAAAAAAATCTAATAACATTATTTCCTAGCTGTGTGCTATGGACACTGCATCAAAACTGCAAACTCTACAGTGAGGGTTGGTAGTTTTAGTTGTTCTTGGGATTTTTTTTTAAAAACAAATAACAAGTTGATTTTGGACCTAAAAATGTATGTGTATAATTGAGAACTGCACTTGTGGATTTTCTTTGAGTGCTGACCCAGCTGAGCACTGCTCCTCAGCTCTGCACTGATGCTCTGCCATTTTGTCACAACTGATCTCAAACTCTTCCATCTGTGAGTTATTCATTGCCTCTCCTTGTGTTCGTCTGCTGGCTATTTATAAATTAAACTCCACTATCACAGCAGTCACTAGTTTCCCTGAAAGAGGATCTAAATTTGCAGAATAAAATGCTGAAGTTGCACAAACACTTGCTACACTGAGGAAAAAAAAAATAATTCCCATCTCAGAAACAGCAGAGTTACTGTGAAATATTTGAAGTATTTCCACTTGGGTCTATTCTAAGTATCATCATTTGATGCAGCCATTTTGGATTTTAGCAGGCATAAGGGCACAAACCAGCTTACTGAGAATCATTTGCACATATGCTGATAAAGTCCTGGCTTGCAATACAGTGAAAAAGCAATCACCAGTAGGCAGTTTAGCTTCCTGCAGCTTCAGAAAGCCTGTGCATAAGTGACTGGAGGCTGAAAATCCCTAGGTATCTTATAGCCATACTCTGTCAGAAATAAGCCCCTGGGACCAGATCCTCAGGTCTGTATTCCCATTGCCTTTGGGAAATCCTTCTAATTTATACCAGCTGAGGAGTCGGCCTTCATATGTGTAGTCTCCATAATTCTCTTCCTACGACACCTCAAATAAAATGAGAATGATAAAAGCTGAAAGGATATGAGAGTGTGAAAAGGAAGTGAGTCCGTGCTCTGTCTCACACCAGTAAAAACATGAAAAAGGCAGAGCTTGGAACAGTAGCTTCAGATCCACCCCGATACACAGAGAGCAAAACCCGACCAAGGCGATGTCCAGAATTAGGAGCGCGACTCTTGATGCATTTTCTTATCTCTGCTATGCTTCCTTCCTGACCTTGGGTAAGTTGATTAACCTTTCTGTTCTAAGTTTCTCTAAAAGTGGTATGACTGTGCACCTCCCATAGAGGTTGTGGTGCTTAATTGGCCAGTATCTCCTTAATTGGCCAGTATCTCTGATACACTTGAAGTGCTTTGGATGAAATATGTTGTGCAAGAGAAATAATTGAAGTCAATGGAGCTGTGACAACTGACACTAGCTGAGGAACTTCCCCCTGGTGTTTAACAGGATCAGAAGGAGGCTTAGTTAAAATGATAGGACGCCAAAGAGGCATTTGGTGGTAATAAGATCATATATGAGTCAAGGGGTTACTATTTGCTGTGGTAATACTCAGAATTTTTCATCTTCCGGGCGTTTTATCAGCATCCATTAATTCTCAGACCTCCCCTTAAACAGAGATCTGTAATATGTCCCCCATTACACAGATAAGAAAAATCAGGCAGATGAGTGATGTGACTTATCCACAGAACAAGATGTAAGAAATCAAATTTGAGCCCCTGGCTCCCAAGCCTGTTCTCAGAGCTCCCTTTCTGCCACTCTTTTGTTGTCTATATATTTCCTTATCTTTCTGTTTCAATTAGGAAAGCCCATCTCCTGCTCCTTTTTCTGCAAGCATCCTCGCCTAATTCCCTGTTAGATACTGCTCAGATGCTCTTCCATAAACTTCTCAAAGCTTTCAGACAGAAAGCGAAGCTGGGGGGAATGCTGCTGGGCTGAGCAGCTCTCCTTGTCTTAACAGCCCCTTTTCCCAAGTGCCAAGATGTAACAGTATTTGCCCTTCCAAGTATTTTTCCTGGTTCACTACCAGTTCCCCACAGCACCTGGCTGCTGCACTGCAACCTCTCTTCTCTGAAGCGGTTCTTATTAGAATATGCTGGGACAAGGTCTGTCACTTCAGACTACCTACTGCTCATTGCAGGAAAAAATTCGCGACCTGTTTAAGCCCCTAGGGAAAATAAGCATCGTTACTTCAGCTCCTGAAGACGTCTGCCATTAGAGGATGCAAGGCTGAGGTTATATAAGTGTGCCAGACAAATCCAGATGTTCCAAGGAGTCCAACCACAGCTACTTTGCTCCTAAACCCCCTCTGCAATGGGTGCCAGGCCAAGTTTTTGGGTGCTCAGTCTGACTAACAGCCTCCAGGTGAGTCTACACAGACTAGTTTCTGCGTAGAGGGAACATATCAACTTGAATCAGTCCCCTACTTTTAAAGAAAAAAGTATCAGTGTGCCAGGATGCTGCTGTGCTGAAGTTTCCCAGCAGATGGAAGTGTAACATGAAATGGGGCAAATTATTCAACTGCTAAACTGTTATAAATCTACAAAAACCCCAGGGAATGTAGTTTATAATAAAGACTTCCACTGCTGCTTACAACAGCTATGCTACAGCAATATTGGGGGTAATTACTCTTGTATGCTAGAGGTTTCTTTTATTTTTTTTTTTTTTAATTATTTACCCTAGATTTACACTCAAAAGTCAGAAAGAAGAGGTTTGGCTACATTATCTCTACTTAAACTAAAGCCCAAACTGGGACAGAGGAGAAAATATAAAACATTACCCAATCAAACCTCAGCACTTACTTGTGATAACACCACAATGAGCCACATTTGCATGTTATTTTCTGGCAGAAAAGAAGCTGGCTTTTTTACCCTTCAAAAAAACCCAAGAAGAGCATTTTAATTGCCATAAAAGTGCAAATTTTTATTTTTTCAGATGAAATCTGAAGGAATAAGGAAGTAAACTGAGTACATAACTGGATAATAATTTGGGTTTTTGGTTTTTTTTTTTTTCAGACAGAAAGGTGTAAAGAAGGTTGCATATTTGCCCTTGCTGATACTTGAGTGCTTTGATGGTGACACAACACTTCATGCGAATCTCTGTTTTATACACTGAAGAGAGATAGCACATCAGAAACACAAACTGTAAACTGTAAATTCTTCCTATCCAGATGAGATGGCAGTCACACTCATTAAAAAAAAATCCTATGAAAAAAGAAGTTACTATTTCTGTCCTCTTCTGTGCTCTTTCCTTACTAAGATGTAGATTTTGAGACTTTTGATTGAGATGTTAGGTTCTTAACACACTGAGTATCTTTTGTTCCAACCCAAGTGAACTCCCCAAAAATTTTAACTCAAAGTCAACAGATAGGGTTCAGCTGCTAGGAACTCTAACACTGACTCCCTGTATAACCTTAGGGAAATCTCTTATGCCTTGTGTTTCTCCAGTGGGAGCTATTAGAGTCAATTCATTACTGTGCAAAAATGTGATTTAAGACCATCAGACAGAAAATCTTAAATAAAAAGCACTGTCATCATAGATTTACATTAAATTATCTTAATAAAGTGAATGCTATGCTATCTTTGGTTACAAAGTTAAAAAAAAAAAAAAAGGCAGGCAGGCAGAGTCACACAATCTGATAACTAACGCAGCAGGGAGATCTGAGACAAGTAGATCCACAGCAGCTAAAACTTCTGAGGCTTTCTGCAAAACTACGGGTGAAAGCAATGACATCTTTCATTTAGAGGCTTGCTCAAAGCTCATCTCCTAATACTGTTTGTCTGGAAAAAAAACCAGAAGAGAGAGAAGGTAGCAATTACCATTGGGGAAAACATAAAAGATGACTGCTGTGTGTGTGCCAGGCATTGGGGAAAATTACTACTTTGTCTTTAGCAGAGAGATGACATTATCCCTGCAGCCAAACAGAACCTACACTGTAAATGCAATGTCCAAATATATTCAACAAGAAGAGGAGAGAAATCCAACTGGATTAGAAACAGAGCCATTCATGAGCTAATTGGGACAAAAATTTTGCTAACAGTCTAGGCTGCATACAGCAGCTTACCAGTCACTTAAAAGAGGTGGCAGTACCATTCCCATTTTGGGAGCTCTAGCAGGTTAGTGATGGGAATTACCCAGGATGATAGTGGGAAGCAGAGCGGTCACAAGCACAGGGGAGGTAGTCTCAGTTGGCACTGGGCTTTTTGGATGCATTTAAATGCATTTAAATGTGCTGCCAAATGGAGAGACAATACTCCTCTGTTCGGAAATAGATTCCAGGATTTTCTTTTTTCTTGGTACCACTGATCTGGAATGGTCTACAAAGATCCAGTGGGCGTATACCAAATAAAATGATGGCTTATTGGGTACGTAAGCTTTTCGCAGAGCCCAGGGAAAATGGGGCAAAAACTGTAATGAGAAAAAGGAATAAATAAATGGGAAGTGGTACGTAAGCAGCACTTAAGTCTGTGTGAGGTTAACACCAAAGGCTTACTCCAGGCTAAATAAATGCTGCCTGGGGACTGTGATTAGACCAGGCAGCTCAGGGGAGTCAGCAACTTCTCAAAGCTGGAGCCAGGGGAAAGCTCTGGGAGCTTAGCAGTGTGGTGAGCATTTCTGAGCATTAACTCCATCTGACCAAAGGGAACATGATGTTCACAATAAGGGTAAAAGCACTCCCCTACCACATCTATCTAATGCAGTGCCATCATGCTGCCAGCCTGTGCAGAGATGTCATGTCATTCTGTCACATTAACATCAGAGAGTTTCAGAGCAACTGGAGATCTCACGTGCCCTGTCCAAACCGACCAACTCATGTAGACAACAGCTTGAAATGCCTCCTTCCCACGTTAGAGTTCCAGCTGAAGACAAATGAGCAGGCAGTCAAATGTAGATCAAAATCCTCGTTTGAATAATCTGCCTCTCGTAATACTTCTCCTTTTTCAGAAGCAGGTATTGGATAAAACTGCTCAGGCGCAGCCCTCAGTCAGAGGTAGAAGCCAAATTATCAATTTACTTCCTCTGATTCTTATTACATTCTATCTGCAGGTACGTAATCAGGCTTTTATTCACCTAACTGCTTTATCCTCTACCAAGCAATTCATCTGAAGAGTTTTTACTGCAGGATTTCCACTGTAAGGATCTTTTTTTTTCTTCTGCTGGAGATGGAATTCACTGCTTCAGTGCAACACTTTTGCTCATTAAAAATAATTTCCCAGTGAGTTTGGTTGCAGTAGCTCTTCAGTCATATTAGAGACCCTGTTGCAGCATTAGTGCCAGAGAACATGCTAAAGACCAGCAGGGAAAATGAAAGGGAGAGAAGAAAACAAGAGGATGGAAGGACAAGACAGATTGCTGCAAATTGTAAGCAAGTGCAAACCTGCTGCTGCCCACTGGGGTACTGATTTGTCCAGCCCTGGGAAATGTGCTTGACCATAAAGTCAGACTGTACCCTCACAGGAATTTCTCACCTACTTACAAATACAGTTCTCTATGTATTTTCTCCTTGCCTCACCCTCTTCCCGGCTCCCTTCCCTCTTATATAATCCTTGGCTTTCTTCCTTTACTACCATATCTTCTGTGCTCACCGGGGATGGTTTGAAGCTTGCTTTCACAACATAGACTCATTCCAATCTTTAGGGAAATTTGGTACAGAGAGAGCCTGTAGTTTATATCAGCAAATTCGCTAACACAAGCACATTGCCCCAGAGAGATGGCATGTTCAGCTGCCAGTGAGTTTACTTCAGCTCCTTTGCTTCTGCAGCAGACAACTCCCTCCTCAGGAAGTCTTGTGTGCGTGTGTGGTGTGGGGCAGGCGTGCAGCAGCCTGTTTTGTTACAGTATGTAACAAAAACTGACAACTTTCAGTGAAGCTCCCTGTTTTCAGCTAAATAAGAGAACTGGCACAGTCTGGAGGAGAAGAAAGATTACTTCAAGATGCAAAGCATGTTAATCTCCCCTCTTCTGACTTAAGCACAAGCACCAGTCAATGATTATTTCGACTATACCACGTAAATAATGAAACACATTATTCAGTGAAGTATCAGCTCAGACAAGTACAGAAAGAAGCAATGTACTACTTTTCATTCAATGGGCCAGTTTCACCCCCAAAGTAGGTCAAAAGCGTTCCTGAGGCTCTTCATCAGTTGAATACAGCTTTGTTTTAATAAAATCAAAATAGAGTCCCTTAGTGTAAAAGTGCTAATGGCTTCAGGGAATTCATGTTTGTACAACGACATCTACTTTTCTTTAAGTAGCAGAACAAGGAGGAGCTGCATAGCCTGTTCTGGACTGCAGTACTGACGCATGGGCAAGGACCTTGCTTATCAGGTGGAAAAATGCAAAGATGTTTATTGCGCAGTCAGAATTCCCTAAATACCAGCACCCAACAGGATATAACATCATATAAACAGGAAAGATGTTTACCACAGTGTCTCCCAATCACCTGGGGTATTGCACAGATTTTACCTATTATGGTAATAGGCAAACAATACCCCATAAGGCCACAAACTACAATTAACACTTCTCATAGGCCCAGTCTGTCCATAAACACACGACCTTCTCTCAGTCCGTCTCCAGTGACCTGGATGCATTCCCAGGGTCACCTCCAGCCCCAGGATAGAGGCCCTCTCTCTGATCCTCAGGGCCTGTCTCTCTACCAGCACCTAATGCACCCCAACACTGGACACAGGAAAAATAATGTAATTGGTCACTGTTCAGCCTAAGGGAACATACTAAAAGATCAAATAAAAAAACTGCAGTATTTGGTTAGAGTGGGAATACTGCTCTAACACAAAAAGAACTCATATGCCAGAAACCTCCCTGCCTCAGTTGAAACAAGAGATGTAAAGCTTCTGGGATTATCCTGAAGCAGGACAGCCAGTGCTGCAGAAGGAATTAACTAGTTGAGACTTTCTAGACCTTTTCCATCTTTTGTCTTACTGAAACGAGCTGTCCTGGCCACTGTAGCCATGTAATCTCCTAGGAAGACAAGGGAATATAAATTTGGGCCTCCAGGCTTGAGTGGCTCATGTCAGTGTTCACTACTGACTCCTTTGTACCTGTGCTGCATCTCAGGAGTACTTTGATTCACTTCTAACTTCCAGCTTCTGGCACTGGTAGGTGAGAAATGGCCCTTCCACATGCTTTTAAACCCTGGGGAAATTCTGCAGTCTGTTTTATCTCTAGTATCTGTTCAACTGGTGTAATTGGGTTGTTTCAGGATGGATGAAGCTAGAACTAAGAAGTAGGTATCCATGAGTTACTGAAAGGAGAAAAATGTAAACAAAATCTAAGACTTGAAGTTAAAGTCTTAGACACTCCCCTCTCTTCCACAATCTCATCTGTAACACGTCAGCAAAACAGATGGTGTAGGAGTACAAAAGACTCTCTTTCCTCCTCAACAGTGATGATGCTTTCCTCCAGTCCAACAGTGATGGTGCTAATGACAAGAAAGCATCTTTCACCAAGAGGGGGAAGAAGTAGTTTTCCCATTCAACAAAAGATGGAATTAAAGCAAAAAGAATGTGAAATGAGGAAGCCAGCATCAAACAACCGACAGGCTGAATTGGACTTATAAACGGATTTTCTAGGTGTCAGGCCAGTACTCTCTCCCAGAAAGTATTCCTTACTGGGGGTATTTCCAAGGCTGAATTAATCTGGTGTCTTTTAGATGTTCATTTTGGAAAAAGAGGAGAGAGAAACCAAGTTCAGATACCCCCAACACTGAACCTCAGACTGGAAATTCAAATTTGAATGCGTATCAGCAAACAGATAAATCCTTTACTGAACTGACTCTCAGCCAAATAGATGAGAACTGAAGATTGAGATAGATATACATAAAATTCAAGTAGTAAGAGCTAAAATGAAAGGTTACAGGAAGTCCTCTGTAGTGTCAAATGGGAAGCTTGTGTGCCACAAAGACCAGCGATGGTAACATACTCCATCAGATATGTTCCCCCATGTTGATGCATACTGCCAGAAGAAAATGGGTACAGACTCCATACAGTGCTCCACCAGGACCTTTGCTACAAAATTTAGCATACACACAAGGTAAGCAATGCAGTAAGTAAACATAGAGGCTGGTTATTAAGTTAAATTCCATGACTGCAAACCAAGACGAATTCTAACAAGAGATCATTAGAACTCCAGCACCCAGACTTCAGCCGGTGTAAGTTTTAAGCCAGTATTGAATCTGAGTGCAGGGTTTGGTAAAAGCAGCTCTTCCTCAGGAATTTAGTAAAGACAAGGTTGTTAGCTGTGACTAATCAGAACAGTCTCTCAGGAAAAAGGAGAGTTTAACTACCTTAGTGTTCTACTCAGTAACTTTCCTAGACATACCACACAGTGAAAGATACGTGACAATGTGGGTGCCAGAGTTTATATCATCACGAGCTTGGGACAGCCATGTTAGTCATGAGTTTGATTCCTGTCTCCCTCTCTTCTGAAGTGCATTAGCTGCTATGGAAACTGTATCATTCGAACGGGCATAGCTTTCTGACACCCAGATGAACCTCATGCTTATGCTAAATGATATATCTTCTATGCAGAGCTCTAGCTAGATCTAACCTCAGCGTATTAACTAATCCAGATCCATCACACACCATCTGAAACACATTTCTATACAAATGAAGTAATTGACAAAAGTTTTGCAGTTTTTTCCTATTCTTTCCCGTTCCTGACTGGTGGTGGACTTCTCATACCCTGTAATGCCATGAAAACAGCAAACTGCTCAACACACAGCTGCAATGATTGGCAATGTGAGACTTAGTTAAAGAAGCCTGAGAAACACTTCCATGCTCCAGAAAGACTAGAATCCCGCTGATGAATTACAACCACAATGTAATGAATTTAATTTTTTATGCTTCTTTCAATTCTCCATTTGAAAGGATGCTGCAGGAGATGCTACTTCAATTGGATCAAGAGACGTACAGAGGAGCCAGACTTTTACATCCTCCTGTTAGATGGTGCTTACCAAAAGACTAAGATACAAACACAATGAGACCCTGTCTTCAGGGAAAAAAACAAACAAACAAATAAAAAACAAAAAGCAAGCAAACAAACAAACAAAAGTACAAACAAACAAAGCAGTTCTCTTTAATTAAGAGGCCTATCAAATTCCATAATCTGAATGAAAAATTTTCCGGGGAACAATGACACAAGAACTTCTCTGCTCAATCAAATCAATGGCTCATCTGTTCTTGTGTCTAAATGTGACAACTGCCAAATCTTCTGAGCAAGATGTAACCAATTCCCTTTCTGCTACTGCAGTTCATTTCAATGCTACTGCACTATAACCTGCATTGTTATATTCCTCCCAATGCTATTCTGCAATCTCAGATAGGATGATCAATTTGGAAAAGTTTCAAATACTACAAAATATTTACCAGATTTTAGAACACCTGATAAGCTATGAAATAATAAAACAATTATAGTATATCATGCTTTTCCAACAGTGTGCCTGTGATTTATTTCACTTCCCTAGTCTTCAGTAACTACAGAATAAATTATGTCATCTCACAAGGAAAGCAACTGTCCAGATCTCTCATGTAAGCCCAGAAGTGTCTGAAACACCTTTGCTTTAGCAACAAATCCTACACCATTCTGGAGACCCAAAAGACTTTGAAAATCTCAGTGAAACTTCTAAAACAGGAAGCTTGAAAAATTCAAATTATCACATCAATCATAGAACTTGACCTCCAAAATGTCATTTTTGTTCTTCTTTCAAGAAGCAGCAAATGGTCTCAGTATCTCATTGAAGAAGATGCATGCCTCAGTTTACCAATTAATTCTGAACAGCAACCTCCTGTGACCAAAGACTTTTTTTCCCCCTGAAACAGTGTAGTCAAATTACATATTAGTAATTTACCCCTAGTAAATTAGACTTGATTGATTAAAGTCTACTGCTCTGCAGAAATAAAATTAACTGGAAACCATCATGTAGCTATTAACTTTTAACAAAAAACAGACAGAGAAGTCTGAATGTGAAATAGCACCTGAACTGCATATTGAAGTGGAGAAACAAGTTCAGGACTTGGGCTCCCTCTGCAATAAATAGTTGCAAAGCTTCATGTTTGGAAACATAAGGACAACTAACCACAACAAAATAGGCATGTGCATGCTTTCCTTTATATTTCTTAGCTAGAAAATTTCCAATGCTGCCTTTGAAATTGCTAGCCATCTATCACTCTTTGACAAGGCTGTTCTCCCTACCAGTTGATGTTAAGCAGAACCAAAAAGGAGTCTGTCTCTGGTGGGGGTCTTACACATCTTTAGCCTTGCTACAGCCCAGGGGAGCTTCACAGCTCTCTCCTGAACAGTATTCAAGGCCAATGGCTGAGTACTAAGAATGAAAATCCCCAAAGGACTGTAAAAAAGTTTGAGGCACAGCATGCCTGCGCATCTATGACAGATGGTTACTACAGCTCCATGACCACACAAGCAATTCTAGGTCACATTAGCAGATACTTTGTTTACCATGGACTTTTACAATTAGAAGGAGGCAAGGATACATTCTTCAGGAGACTGGCAACCTAATTACAAAGGGTTTCAACCTTTCAGTTTGTATATGCTCAAAAAAATTTGGGCCTTTCTTGTACATCTCTGCACAGTGGTTTTAAGACAAATGACAATCATCTTGCTTTACTTAGTTCCTTTTTATATAGCTTAGATGTAGTCCCCTCACATTTATTAGTCAAAATCTAAAGGCATTCCAGTAGATCTTTTCCACAACTTACTAACAAATCCACCAACTTAAAATAAAAAGTCAATTTATCAATAAATTTTCCTCATAGTGATCACTGCTTTGAAGATACTTCCATGTTCTGTTAACTTTAATCTCCAATTTCAGAGCAAAGTGCCACCACACTGATGTATTTGCATTGCGCTTGGTGGGCCTAAGACAATGTTGTGATGCCTGGATGCTGCAGGTTGGCCTTTCAAGATGGATAATCCTAAGCAACCCTGCAGCAACCCTAGGACGAGTGAATCTATTTCTGCCTGCATCTCTCAGTATCCTATTGCTATGTGGTGCTCACAGGGTTGGGAAGAAAGTCTACAGAGATAATGGCTGCAATTTGCAAGGGCTTCTCTGTGTTTCACTGTCTGAGCTTGCTTGCTGAGGCGGCACTAATTGCAGAACAAGGCTTCAGCTCAAGGGGCCTCACAAGCAGAGCTGCTTGCTCCTGGAGCTTAACTCCCTGATTCGTGACCTTGGAACAGCAGGGACAGGGGAGAAGAGGGAACACATATCCGACAGTTGTTGTAGTGAGGATGGCAGAGTGGCCTGAGGGCTCAAGACATAGATCCTGTTCTCAGCTCTATTTTCTACTGGATGTCAGCTGTGGACATCTCACAAATCTTTCCTTGGACTTAAGTTTGTCTCATAATGGCGATGATCAAGCGCTTTGAGATATTTGGAAGACAGAAAATGCAAAAACATTTTGTAGCATATCATTATTAAATATAGGACTAGACAAACACCTCTGAATTTTGTTATTATTCAGGTAGATAAATATAGAGCTGGTTGCACTGAGTCCCTTCTGTGTTTTCCTTCTGTGAATATTATAGCAAGTGACATGTAATGTGGAATGAGAAAAAAAAAATGGAAAAAGGGGTAAAAAGAACAATTTTAAACTTGTATCAGAAACTGTTCAAAGAAAAAGATTTTTTGATTGTGTTAGCTCATTTGCATTTGAGACCTGACTTGTTCTACAGGAAAAACACAATATGATCTTACAGTAAAAATAATAGCAATAAAACCCCCTAATTATAAAGTCCACTGAACTTTCCTATGGCCAAATCCCCGAGTAGCTTCCTCCTATCTGGCATCTGAAGAACCTTCTTTTCTCTTCAAGGATCTAGCATTCTGTGTACCAGTATAAAAGTAATTTAAACCACACCAAATTTTCACAGGTAACTAAAGGTAGGAATGGTAGCAGGAGCCACTGTTAGGATACAAACTGAACAGGGGAATCACATCCCAAAAGTTTAAAGAGAACAGTGCTAATGGGAGAGATGAGTGGGAGTAACTCTCCCCAGTGAAGGCGAGAGGCATTGTCTCTCCAAAAGGACAAATGAAGGACACTTTGATTGAGCCTTCCAGCTCCACAAACCCAGAACCACAGAGCCAACAGAAGGGCTTCCTTCCTGACACCAGACTATGCCAGGGGCAGCTCCAGCACTGCTATGCCAGCACAACCAAGGGATCCCATGCGCAATACAGGACAGAAAAAGGCACCGTCTCCAGGTGAAGCCATTCTCCAGGGCAAAAAGAAGGCTCCATGTCCAAATAAAACCAGGTCAAACTTCCACATGGTGCTCTTTTGATTTGGTCCTCTCCAGCTTCCTCTACACTCTCTGCTTATGACACCTGGGAAAATCAGTAATTACATGGCACATGCCCCTAACTTGACGAATTCTATGTCCAGCACCTCAGTATTTGCGGTAGTGTCTGCCTTCTAAAGACAAAGGAGGAGCTAAATGACCTCCCAATGCATCTGACAAAAAAAAGTAAACAAAGGGAAAGTCATGCAGTACAGTTTGTCCTGTAGGCAACTAGTAGGGTCAGTCTCAACAAGCAAAACATAAGAAAGGCTGATTTTTGGACACTCACACTGAACCCCAAAATGTCATTGTGCACCTGGTTGGGGGAAGTTTGCTTACTTTTCTCACTAACAGCTTCAACTTCCCCCACTAGGTCTGATGGGAGAACTATACTCACTTCATAGTAAGCAGAAGTCATATTCAAAGCAGTTTTACATCAACAGAGGCAGGTGGGGAGAGGTGAAGATGCTGAGGTGAGAGGAACTATGTTCAAATAACACAGAAAAAATGTCCAGTATTACTTCTTTTCTTTCAGATTTGCTATAAACCCTACAGAGATTAAAATAATAGCAATGGAACTCCAAAGAAAATAGACCAGAAAAAGCAATACACAAGTACTGAACATTATGTTGTACACAATGGCCACACTATGGCCAAGAGGCCAGAAAGATGAATGGGCTTCTGATTTTTATTCCTGGACCTACCACATCTTTGCCAGTTCAACTTCAGCAAGCCATTTATAGGTCTTCTGTACATCCCTTTCACAGTTTATAAAAGGGACAAAAATACTTTGAGCTCTTCATACAAGAAGTGCTGTACATGACCAGGGTGTTATAATTACTATTAAACCATAGGATTTGCATTTAAAAAGCCCAAAAAAACAAATCCCAAGTCCTTCTTAAAAATAAGGAGTGTAGGACTGGGCTGTGATGCTGGAAATATTCACAATAAGATATTTCTGAGGATATTAATTTATGGATCACTTTTCTCCTATACAGCATTGATACACATTAATAATCTTCATGGAAAAGAGAGAGTCTTGGCAGTAAGCGTCAAGAGCACCTGGTAGAAGAGCCCACATTGCAAGTGCTCCTGAAATGACAGTTTGTTCACTGTGTCACACTGGCATCTCCTGATACCATCTCACAATTTTTTTTTTTTACTGTCTCTCACTTGATAGAAAGAATCCTTGTAAATCCAAACAGAAGCACATTTAGAGCAGTTATTACTCCCAAATTAAATAACCTGCCTTCCCTCTGATTTACAGAGACATGCATATTTTTATCTTCAAGTGTTTCTATTCTACAAATATGACCAAGAAAAATCTGTAGCCTGACAATGCAGCATTGGCATCTCCTGCTGAAGGAAACCAGTTCTTCCCTGACATCTTCAGTGACTATCAAGTGGTTCTTCCTATCATTTTCCAATGTCTATATTATATAGGAATATGTAATAATAATAATAATACATTATGCAATAATATATACAATAAATAATAGCATATAATAATGTAGCATATAACAATATATAATTATGTTACATTAGAAATAAAAGCAATACTACTAACTTGTACTGTGGCATGAGAATCAATTGAAGATGTAACATTATTGCATCTGAACACTAAGCATGGAGTGCAGTGGAATTTGCACTCCATGCTTAGTATTCAGATGATTAATATTGAGGAATGGCAAAGAAAATTTCGGTACCAGAGCTGCTTCCCATGAATAGATAAGGCTTCATCTAGGTATCTAGAAAAGCACATTAGACTTCTGCATCCTCTCATAAATATACACCAGCAGTTGTACTGGACAGCTATGGGCTTAGCAAACACATTGGACTGCCCTGGCCACACTGACTGCATGCTCAGAGCTCTTTATGTCAGACACATCGACCACCTTCTGTTCAACATAGATACTGCCCTCATCATTAGAGTTTCCAAGCAGCTGAAGTGAAAGACTACTTTCCTCTTTTCTTACATTTCTCTATGTAATGTCAGGATTTTTTGAGATACTAGCTTAAGTAGCAAGTCAGCACAGACTGAGTGTTCATTATTGTCTCAGTTTCAGCAAGGTTAGTGTGCTGTGGCCACAGCAGTTTGCCTTGGTTGGGACTGTCACCTTAATCTGTGCTGTCCCTGTCTGTTGATCATCTCTGCCTGTCATCACTCAACTTGATTTTAGAATAGCGTCTCTTTGGGAAAGCAACAACATCTGCAACATGTTTTAGCCGTTGACTAGCATAAGGCAGCTGCAATATGAATAGAGAAAAAGTTGTCAAAAATTAAGAGAAGCAGAGAGAGCTCCACCGGCCACAGCAGTGAGCTTTAAAACCCTAAGTTGTCCAGCTTGATGCATGCCACAGAGGAATCCGTTTCTCAACAATGAAGTTCATATTTCAATGTGAAGAATTCTGGAGCAAACACTGTTGGCAGTGGTCCGCCTAGAAGGTACCAGTCACTTTATTATATAAGGACCAAAGATAAAATTAGATTGGAACAATGTGCAGCATCTTCTAGAGCACAATGACTCACATTCACGCGAGACTGTCAAACTGGAACACAGCCATGGAGAGTGTGAAAACAAGGCTGCAGTAAGAAGTACATCTCCAGATTCTTTTGCTGAAAATACAGAGAAAACTAAAGAGCTAGGGGCACATTAGTGATCTCCAACTTACTGCTGTAGGCCACAGAAATTCATGAACCATAGCAGATAAATAATATTACCTCCTTTCCTAAACATTGCAAATCAGCAAACAGAGAGAATTCATGGGGAAAATTACGACAAAAGAAAGACTAAATATCCCTAAGAGGAGTTTCAGGAGAAACCACTCAGAAGGTGAAACCCCTCCTGTAATGACGTGTCAGCTCACAGAGAGAGTCCAGGCTGCCTTATTCATACATTCCAGCTTAGCACAGACTGGAAAATGTGGGATTCTGTACAATTCTACCACTCAGAAACAGTGTATCATTCTCGTTGTGGTACACACAGAATGAGAGAGGTGAGTAGATCTATCTGGCTGCAAACATCAGTACTCCTCCCTCATTTCAACTTCTAACAAAGGAAGCAACATTGGTGATCCTCCCTTCAGTTCATTCTCTGTCTGTGTAACTGTTGCACAACGTTGCTCATCAACTCACAGAACCAAGGAAAGACAGACCATTTTTTGTTTCCAGTCCGGTATTACAAACCTGAGTCCATAGGAACTCAGGTTTTATAATTCATCAGAAAATGGTCCTTGAAACAATTGCTGGGTCCTAACTGATGCCAATGCCCACAGAAAATACTGTCAGGAGGCACTTCCCAGGCTCTGTCAACACCTCTCAGTAAATATGTTCAGAAGCTGTCTACTAGCCCTACTGTGAAGAGCGGGCAAGGTATGTGGTCTGATGCTAGCACCCAACTGCCGTCACCTCACAGCACACATGGTCAGAGCCACTTCCTGACGGCTGCTGATGCCAGCCAGCCATCCAGGCCACTTGTCTGTGCTGGTGGTTACATGAAGTCACAATGCAATTTGGCTTCCACAACAACTAAATATGATCTCTATAACCTCATGTCACAACCAGCAAGCACGTTATTCTGTACCGTGGCCTAGGATAGCAAGGAATCCCTGCAACGCATGGGAGTTACAGTGCTGTGTACCAGTGAACGAGAATTATCCAGCAGTTTTATCCAAGCCAGAAAGTAAAAATACCACCACTGAAACAAGGTGGATCTCACTGCCATGAGGTTTTACCCCTGCCATATTCAGGTGAAGATTCAGGTGACATTATTAAGATGTCTCTTCTCCCTTGCTGTACCTTCTTTTCTATAGTTCACTGTAAGCAACACTTCTCACTCTTTGATTTCAAATAATCATCTCATCCCTACTTAGTCACAAATTAGTCAAATGGTACATATTTAATTTGTTCATTTAAATCCACATACAACAGTTTGGCTCCCTTAGGAGATGTACAAGGCAAAGAATGCTTTCAGTGACAGAAGAAAATGACAGATTGTCCCTCAATGTGTGTGTGTGTATATATATACACACACATACACTGTATGTTCTGGCACATGGTAGGGTGTATTTACTATATGAGGCCATATGTTTGAAGAATTAGAACAGAGGAAAAAAGTCAGTTTCTGAATGTTATATGTCTAGTTTACATATTGTCATATAGAATCTAAATATATGGGAAACGCAGTTCACGAGATTCATAATTGGTAAAGGACAGGCAGTCATATACAAAGATCAGTGAGCATTCAGGAGTCAGATTTACAAACAAAGAAGGTGGAACACTTCAAATCTGTATGAAAACATATCACTGCTCCTGCCTTTACAGCTTTAAAAAAAAAAAACCTCTCATAAAAAACTGAGCATGCCAAATGTAGCAGAAGCATTATCATAATCCTTGCATCTTGTGTGGATCTACTGGAGTAAGTTTCCACTTCCACTGGTGGAATCACTGAGCACTCTAATCATGTAATACACATATGTCTATAGAATACTTGATGTTTTGTGTGCAAGTGTAAATATATTCAATAGATGAAAACACTGAGAGTTAAAAGGCTTTTTCTACCTAACAGAAAACAGCATAACAAGAAGAATTAGCTGAGTGCTGGAAAATGAAGGAAGATAAATTATGAGAAAATAGCACTCAATAAATTCCAATGAGTTTGAATATGTAGATTATGCTTATAATCAGAAGAGATTTAAATTTTCAGAGTTACCTACATCAATGCTTTCATACCCTTTGCTACTTGTTGTTTTGAGGCTTCTTTCATTCCTTTCCTGTGTCATTATGGGTCAAAAATAGCCACATTTTGTGACACTTCCTCCTTTTCACTGGAGTTTAAACTGAAAGAGGAGAGTCTAGTTCTTCGACAGCAACAGCCAAAGGCTATGGCCACAATTATTTGTGCCCATTTATCTTTGTCAAGACTTGCCTTGTGAACTCATCATTAAAACAAAGACTTGGGAAAATGGTACCCCTGGGGAAATACTAGTCAGGAACTGGATTTTTAGGTGTATAGAGAATTAAGACATATTCTTTTCAACGTATGCAGCACCTTGTTTAGAACCTCCTAACGTACTTAATTACATAGCACCATTGTGAAACTACCAGCTCTCTAATTTTGCAAAGTTATTCCATTAATTAGACAGGTGTGAATGATTCAGGTTACTAGAGAACTATTAAATTCATTTTAGTCTAGCAAACTATCACAGAATCACAGAATACAGTAAGTGGGAAGGAACCCACAAGGATCTTTGAGTCAAACTCCCAGCCCTGCACAGCACCATCCCCAAGAATCATACCCTATGCCTGAGAGCATCGTCCAAATGCTTCTGGAATTCTGTCAGGCTTGGTGCTGTGACCCTGAGGAGCTTGTTCCAGTGCCCAGCCACCCTCTAGGTGAAGAACCTCTTCCTAATATCCAAACTAAACCTCCACGGACATAACTTCAGGCCATTCTCTCTGATCTTGTCACTGGGTACCCCAGAGAAGAGATCAGTGCCTGCCCCTCCTCTTCCTGTCATAACAAGTTGTCGACTGCACTGAGGTCTCCCCTCAGTCTCCTCCAGGCTGAACAGAGCAAGTGGCCTCAGCTGCTCCTCATATGGCTTCCCCTCAAGGCCCTTCAACATCTTTTGGCCCTCTTTTGGATGCTTCCCAATAGCTCAATGTCTTTTTTATATTGTGGTGCCCAAAACTGCACACAGGACTTGAGGTGAGGCCACCCCAGTGCAGAGCAGAACAGGACAATCCCCTGCCTTGCCCGGCCGGTGATACTGTGCCTGATGGCCCCCAGGACAGGGTTGGCCTTCCTGGCTGCCTACTATGTCAATGAAGGATTTGATTGTACATCAAATCATGATTTTCTCTTCAAAAATGTCCCAACACCACAGATGCTTTAATAAGTGATCCCAAAACCAAGGATCTTCATGAATAGATTCGCTCTGCTTCTTTCATGGAAACCCATTCTTACATCATGATAGCACTAGGAATCAATTATACAAAGTACTCCATTATACTTCAATTAACTGTTGCCTAAAAAATATCTCTGTAGTTTTGGCAGGCCTCATTTCCCAAACCCCTAACCACTGAACCTTTGTGAAACCTAAAATCTCTTCCCATTTCAGTACCTCAGTTTCACTTCCTTTCAAATATGAGGATGATGACATTGGTATCTACCTCAGAGGGATTCTGAGGATTAATTCTCAGATGACTTGAAATTATCTGAACTGTGATATGTGGGTAGAAACTATGAATTATTAGCAGATGTTGCTGTTACAGTGACAACTTCCTACATTTTAAATTTCACATTTTTGTGTGAAAGTAAAAAGAAAGAGAAACACCTCTTGATTTCTACATCAGGACTTAGATTTTGATTTGATTTTAACCTTCGAGATTCTTTTAACTTTATTGTGCAGGGAAAGAAGATTGAGAGAAGGGACTGGAGAAGCACCTGAAATTCAGAGAGAACCTCTTCTCTATCTTCCTTCTTAATAGCTTCTTTAGACCTGCAGCACTGACCTCTATTACCCGATGTATGGCATTTGCCCCACTGGTTAGAAGTGTGCTGAGCAAGTACAGTCTCCAGCCAGCAAAGGCAGGATTTGATACATAATGTGAAACAAACACCAACAGTGGCAGGACAAAAAGGACTTTGACAAAGAGAGATTGATGGTGGCAAATGGAGAAATGTCACAAAGCCAACCTCGTGCTTGCCAAACTCCAAAGCCACATTTGTCATCTGTGGCACTTTTTCCCTGATGCAGGCTGCTTGTCAATGGGATTAGTTCAAGTGTTCAGCAGGTGAGGAGATGTGGAGGTGAAGAAGTGAAGACATCATTCTTCATTACTCACTTCAGAAAGGGGGAAATGAAAATAAGAAAGTTGACCGCAGTACAGTCTTGATTAATTACCAGGCTTGTCAGTGACAGTGAAAGCCAGAGGAGAGTGAATTTTATTGCTATAAACACAAAGAGCAAATACAAGTTCCCTGAGAACCATCAGTTCATTGAGGCAAGCATTAGTGTCTGGATTCTGAAGTCCTGCAGGCTGAAAACACAGACCTGCACAGCCATCCAGCCCCTCTTCATTCCACATTGCTGCTTGGGGCCTGAGACCTTTTTACTGGGCAAATCTCACGGACTGGCAGTAGCTTTGGCCTTACAGTAAGCAATATGTTGCACATGTGGTTACCAATACACATGTTGCATCTACAAACTGTGAGAAATTTCTGCTGTGTAAAACTGGAATGGTTGCAGAGGATGTAAATACTTCAAAAGTGCAAATTACATGAAACTGTGATTTTTTAATTATTTTTCTGATATCTATCCTAAAAGTAGACAAAGACTTTTTTTGGAAAACCTACCTTTATTGCTGAAGTGGCCAATACCTAAGCTCTCCTTGCATCTTACTTAAAATAATTTAGAGTGCAATTATGCTAGGAAGGCAGCTCAGTTAAAAAGCTATTATGGGTCTCATACCATGTGCATTTAGTGTTCCAGAAAAAATGCTGGGTTTTCCTTCCCTAATTTCCAACCCTGTAAACTCAATTGTAAACTCAGCCTGTGATCTAAAGTCTATACCCTTCCAGCTCATATATCATCTGAAATAAAGAATGTACTTTTGGACTTCACAATCAATCCTATAAAAACTTGTAAGCCGTGGAAGATGATGCATCTCTTTTCTCTGAAAGTTCCGCTGACTTTAATAGAAGTGAAAAATACTTCAAATGCATCTTAATTTCTACATCCTGCACTTCTAATTCTGCAATCACAAAGGGTTAAAAATTGTGCCAATTATTATTTGAGCAAATAGGCTTGAGATCATGTTCCAACAGGTTTCAATCACCGTGGCAGCTACTGAAAACCACTTGTCCCATGTTCATTAGTTGTAAAATTGCTTTCAGCAATGGTTGAGTGGGGATTAGAGCCACTGATGACAATTACTGTTAAAATACAGGTCACTTTCCCAGTACACACTAACCATGAGCCTCTGCAGTACCCAGAATAAAGACTCTGTTCACAGTACAGAGGACCTGTACTGTGAACAACTTTTTACACAGTCCCGGAAAAAATGAAGATTTTCTTAGCTTAAAGACGAGTATTCAAAGGTCTTAACAGGTGTAGGGGGTCTAAAAAGCATACCTACCAATGTGGGCTCTCTCAATCTCCTCCCACCCTGTCATCTCCACCTGAGGAGTTAGGCATGAGGACATCCAAAAAGCAAACTCTGCAAACATCCAGTACAGCGAAGTTAACAGCACTTCTGGGCACACATGAGAGCAGAGCAGAAGACCTCTTAGCAAAATTTCACCAGAAAATGCAGATACAGTGTCCCAGGCAGCCATGCTGCCTAAGCAGAGTTTTCAGTATCTTTTAAGTTGTACTTTTAACACCAAAGTGCTTTTGTGGATATCAACCACAACCTTCTGCCACTGAGACTTTTCACCAGCCTGTTAGCAGAATATTTCATGACCTTCAATCTATGCATCCTCCCAAAATGTGAAGGACATAACTAAGTGATGTCACACTACAGTACAATCTGAAAATAAAGAGGTGGATGGAGGAACATCTTTCAGAAAGCCATGAACAAGCTGTATCCAAGCTGCATTAGAGTCAGAAGCAGCACATCTGGAAAGCACTGTGTCTCTGCTGAGAGGCAGAGACCAACAGCTGTACACGGGTAACACAACACTGCTGAGAGAAGAACAGCACCTATCTGCATGGATCTGTTCCACACATTACAGAGACACCACTCGGGGAGCTGGGCCCGTGCACCCTGCACCATGCTCAGCTGAGCAGCACAGAAAGGCCAGTCACTGCTCAAGGTCACTTCGTTCGTCTACAGAAAGTATGGAAAATGTGCAAAACCTAAACTCCTAAAAATGGCATCACTTTCATCTCCCTGCTCCCCCCTGCCCTGATTGTCACGTTAAAAATGGTCTCATCTCTTCAAAACATAAACATTGTCACCCTCAAAGCATGCATGTTTTCTCAGGAAAAATGAGTCACTTTCTAAGTAAAGGTAAACTTCCTTCAGAATCTTTTAAATGTTGTCATGCAAACCTGAAATACCTGCCTTATCAGGGTTTCTCATTAAGCAGGTGGTTTGAATTCCAGAGAAGGAAAACTGTATAGATTTGTGCCTTTTTAAAAATGGTTTCATTTCACCCGGTTCTAAATTGCAGCTCAAGGTGCAGAAAATATGTACTACTACTAGGGCCTGTCTTTTCCCTGACACACTTTATTCATTGATCCCAAATAATGAAAGCCAGCTTGAAAGACTGTTCTGTTTTGCATGCGTTTTTCACGTTCACTGGCTCTCAGCATCCCTCACTGCAGCTGGTGTCTCAGTTCAGCTCCACAGATCTGCTCCCGCACCATCAATTCCACTCCGAAAGCACCCAAATCTGCTCTCAAGCAAAGAAAAAGAAATGTACCTGCAAATGCCTGAGTAGCTTTCCCCTTCACCCCTCCTTGCAGTATCCATAATTTGTCCTTCCCAGGTAAGCCTCCAAGCCACTATCCTTCTTCCTGGCCTGACAATGAAGCCTGACAACACTTTCTCTCAATCATCTGAACCTGTCAGTCATGATGATTGACACACCAACTCACAGCTTGAACATATTACACCCACAGGAATCCCACTGCTGTCTAGGCTACACAGTGATAGCTTCTGACCAAGCGTTCTAAACCTGGTCTGGACAAAGGGTCTGAGGCAGAAAAAAATAACAGATGACAGATGTGCCACCACCAGGCGGGCACTCTCCTATACCCAATGTCCATCTCACAGCTCCAAAGCAACAGCAGGAATGAGATTTAGATCACAAGATTGCTGAGGCAGAAACTGTATATTTTATTATGGGCAAATTCAACACACTGTATGACACATCTTTATCTTTGTGCTTGAACTAATAGAGAACCTCCATCAATGGAGAGGAGTTATGACACAGCTGAGAGATTCGGATTCAAGCTGTTAGAGAAAGCTATACACAAATGCACAGTTTATCAGACAAGGGAAGACCTTCCTACCTTTGCCCCAATGCTCAAATGTTGGAAAACACTTTCAGTTCTTCCCTATTATTCTTCCATCTGTGCAGCTGATAATACAGTCACAATTCAAAGCAGGAAGTGAAAATTGTCTAAGAAACCAAAAACACTATGTTGTTTCAATTGCCCAAAAATGAACCAGAAATACTAGATAAGGTACAAGAAAGACTTTCTGCTTTAAAAATAAACTATGATTACAGAGATCATAGTGTTTAACTGACAGAAGAAGGTAAAGAAGTTCTGCAGAAATTATATGGTGAATTTATTCTTAATCCTGGGGCTTACACAGGATGATGTTTCCATACCCTGCTACCCTATGTCTCTTCCATGCTGAGCAGGCATAAACTCTGAGTGCTCTTTGCACTGGGTTGACAAACTCCAAGGAACAGAGACTGAAAGAGAAATGATTCCCCTACGTTCAACACCCATGAAAGTAACATCAAAGTCTTGTCATTTAATGTGTCCTCAGATGTTTATTCCCACTCTGCTTAGGCTGGTAAAAAGTATGGATCAGATGCTTAATGTTTTCAACAGCCACCTGACACTAGAATCAATACTGCCAAACACCATGGGTTGTCCCTCATTAATACCCTTACATCAGTAGTGTCTCTGATTTAACGTACTTTTAATGGCTTTGAACATTTGATCTATACACTTCACTTGCCTAAACAGAAAGAAACAAACATCTCTTGACACACTGTACGACGTGTGCATGGGCTATGAAACCAAAGAAGCAGAGCGAACACTGGGGCAATGGCTGCAGTCACGCTCGTCACTGGACTTAGCTCTTTAATTAACAGACAAAATGTCACCATTCCAGCAGATAAGTAGTAGTGACAGGAAAGGCATAGTGCTCTTGCAAAAAGGAGAGAATGAGAACAAGAAAGAGAGTAACTTTCGTGTTATTGCTCATGTTTAAGGAGTAGTTTGGAGCGCTATAAACACAAGGAGCAAAAAGGTTCTGATTTTCCATCTTTGGGGACTCTGCTAAAAAGGCTCGGACTTGTCTATTTTAGGGATTGTGCTGATGCCATGATGATTTTTTGCCTTTTTTTATATATACCTTTTATATACCCATTTATATAGCTTTTATGTATCCCCAGTGTTTTTAGCATGCATACTTGTAATTCCTTAAGATTGATAATTTAGCATAGTCCTAATATTCTGTTAAGCCAGGAGACCAAACATCCTGGTGGCCTCGCAGTTGGGGCCAGAAAGTCCCATGCTATCCTGAGAAACCAAGGTCCTCTCTAGAACACATCCTGTAAACTAAGATAGGCCCATCCAGGGGTGGGGATGAGGGGTTCATTTAAGCCTCTCATTGAGGAATCTTGGATAGATATGCTAATATGCAAGGCCTATAAATTGTACACGCAATCTATCGTGTGTGTGCATTTCGGTGTGCATTTTGGTGTGCACTTCGAGTGCATTTTTGGGTACATTTCAGCACATTCCACCTGGACAAAGTCGTGCACCTTAAGGATCCTTAAATAAATACCGAGGCAAAAACCCCTTTTCCCTTAAACCATGTTTGGTTCTTAATTTTAAGACTAGGGAAAGGAAACACTGCAAAATCCCCTCCACTTTTGTCCTAATGCTGTATCACACAGCACGGAAGTATTTCTGCTAGAAATCACATGGTGTTACCAGGTGAATGAATATGCAACTACACAGGATACTCTGGGGCCTCATGTGATAAGCTGAAAGTGTGACCACATAAGACAAGCACCCATGGGCAGATGGATTGTCCCAGTCTATAAACACTAAAAGGGATCCACAGAAAAAAAACATGCCCCTCAGATCCAGCCCCCTCAGAACTCTTCCATGGCTGTTGGTTATACTCTCTGTGTGTGCATGTGTATATATTAATAGCTGTATACGCACACACACACACACAAAGGCATGTAATCTCTACTCAACAATTTCCAGAAACAAATTACAGCCTTGACAGGGTGGGTCTTGCATCCTGATAAATTGCACAGCCACAACCCATATATATTCTACCAAAATGTATCTCCGGAACTCTATGCTTGTGGTCACAGCTCAGTGAAAAGCACTCTCCTCTAAAGGATGACAAACAGCATCCTCACACTTTTTAGACTTTTGCTCTTATGACTGCGTCCTAGCCGCTTATCATGTGTTTCCACAGCTGGAGTCTCCAAGGAAATTCCTTAGCACCTGGTGACTGCTAGAATTTAGATTTCACTGTGATAGAGACCAGCTCTGCACTTCCACAGGGACTCTGCTCTCTGCCTCTAATAATCAGCACAGACATTGCTCTATGGAACAACTCAGAAGGGCAGATGACAATGCATTGTTCTACCTGCAGCTTGGCCTACTCATCACCTTACCTTAGCTCAATAATTTTGTTCTGGCCTTATTGTGGCTGCCTTCTATATAAATACACCTTCTGCCTTCTACCTTTGCTTCAGGTGCTATTTAGACAACATAATATTTCCTTTCCTGTGGAATAAGGGGGGAAGAGGACGTGGCAGACCCTTGGCTCTAGGTGAGTGGTACCTCACACTCAGAAATCACATGGGGATTTGTTCTAACTTATTATCATCTGTAACTCAGCTGATTCTTCAGTTCAGTCTTTGATTCTGCCAGCGTCATTTGTTTCCCCTACACAGACATGTACCTCTCCCTCAAGTAAAGAATACAAGACAGAGGTGGCAAGAGGAAGAGGAGAAAGGTAGGGCATATTTGTTCCATAATAGCATGAGGAAGGTGTGCGGGGGATGGAGTAGGACTAGTGCTATCATCCAGTAATCACAGCTCAGGGAGAAAAGCTTGCACTGCAAGGTGTGAAACATCTTTGGAATGTGATTTTCACTTGATAACCAGATTTTCTTTTATATTCTCTTCCTTTTCCCAGTTTCTCTTGCCAACTGGTAACACATGGGAGTATTTTCCTTCTATTAAAGGGGAGTTTATCTCCCATTCTTGCAATGAAATAAAACACCTAAACAAACACATGAAAAAAAACTCACAAAGAAGAACACTCTTAAAATCTAGCTAGAATAGCTCAAGAAAGCAGCTAACACAAATTGAATCAAATAGGAGACAGAGAGGGAGGGCTTCTGGTCTCTCAGAATCCTTGTGGATTCACTGTGTGGTCACCTTCTGTAGTAAAACTCTTTGGGAGAGTTTGCAGCCTGCTGCTCTCCAGAATTTAGAAGGGAAAACTTGAAATATCTATATTTCTTACCTGTGTAACAACCCTCACTCATTTTAATGTATGAAAGTCTGTAGAACTCAGTATCAAATGCACCATACAAGGAAGTATGCTGTGGCAAAAAGGGGTATTCAAAGAGTCGGTAGAGTGGAAAAGTGTGGAAAACCTGAGAATACAAGGCAGCAGTCCATTACCATGCTCTACTAATGGTAGCTCAGCCACTGTCTCACCAAAGGACGGGAAAGAAGAGAAAACCCTGCTGCTGTTCGCACGAATAGCAAACATGGTCTGGTAGCATGGGGCCTGGGCTAGCAGTTAGGGGACGTGGTCTTATTCCCAGCCATGCCTCTCCTCTCCAGTGGAACGTCCATCACAATTATACTCTGAAGTTCAATTTCTCCATCTATATAATGGGCATATACTGGCTCTCTTCCATAAAACACAAAGATCCACAGAAAACTGCCAGATAAGTGCTAATTATTGTTAAAAATATGATTCTGTCCTAACTCCTTCAGACACACTAGCAGCAGCTTGGAAAGTGAACAGTGCAATCTCAGTAACGATGATCATCCCAACAGCACTGGTATGTTTAGCTCTGTATAAATCAGGCCTGGCAGCTTGATGAGTTGCAAGGAAGGCGATATTACGTCTCCAGAGCAATGGACAAGTGCTGACAGCTCACCAAGGCTTCCTCTGCACAGACACTAAGCAGCTTTCTGCAAATGCTCAAGCTCCCGTGAGAGGAAAGAACAGTCGGAAGAGGGGGAAAGAAAAACATTTCGTAAACTTTTTTCTCAATTTTTTTTTTTTTTTTT
>VZTI01005483.1:2294884-2350078 GCA_013397865.1 Struthidea cinerea
TTTTTTTACTTCTGCTGCTGTTCCATCTCCCTCCCCAGCTCCTTTTTATTACAAATTAAATAATTACTGGGCTGTAGCCCAAAACACTGAAGATTTCACATCTTGTTTGGTCTAATTATATCAGTCGGCCTGACAAAATGGTTTCATCAATGGAATTGCCTTGCAAGAGCTCCATATAATCAATTCTTTGACACTTAATTAAGAACTCTGCTGGTCTGTGAGGATTCAGGGATGAGTGGGGAGGGAGTGGAATGTTGGGCAACAGAGTATCTGCAGAGTGCAGGTTGTTAAAACTCCTGGCACAAATGGACCTCTACTTCCTTCACTGTCCCTACCTTAATATTACCTCACACTTTATCCATCTCTCTAACCACTTGCTTCAGCTGGGTTTTTTAATTACTTTAATCTTAGCCCTGCCACCAGTAATGGCTTCAAAACACCTCTAGGGCCTTAGATTTACTTTCGACAGATGTTTCCAAAGCAGGCAGTGGCAGACAGGCTCAAAGCACAACACTTCAAGCTGAAAGTGCACCAGACCTCAAACACTAACCAGCCCAAGGTTCAGGCAGCATTTGGAGAGGAGATCTGTGCAGATAAGACAAGCTGCCATTGTGAGAGAAACCCACAGCAAGTTCAGTCCCCCTGAGCCGGCACCCACCCTGACAGTGCCTGCATGTCTTTGCTGGCTGCAGGGTAAAGGCTTTCTCTTGAAAAACTCTGCCGAGCAATCTGGGGATCACCCAGCAGTGCAAACTGTGATCTAGGTCTGCGGCAAGAAGACAGTAGTTTTTCTTTTGAATGACTAATGCACTAAATTCAGACCTTATGTTGGTCTTCCTGATTGTACAGGCTTTCATCTGGCTAGGGAGAACAGATAATGACCATTCTGGCATAAAGTTAGAAAAGAATAAACAGGGTATCTGATCTAAGATAATATTTCCATCCACTGCAAGGTTAACCCACTAATATTTTTTCTTAATAGCTCAACACCAGCAATGTGAGTTTAACCTGGATAAGTACATTGTATCATTTGGTGGCAGCGTGCTTTTATTTGGCCCAGATCAGAAATTAAAAAGTGTGAGCTACTTAAAAACTGTACTATTTAAGAAAGAAAAGGGGTCTTTATAAACAACATAAATTTGAAAAACCAAACCAAACAAACAAAAAACCAAACCCACACAACAAAACAGCAAAAACAAATTAGTAAAAAATTCTGGGTAAAATCTGCTTGGGTAAAAGTTAGTTTATCAGTGCTGAAAGAAAACACAGGCAAATGTACCCAATGTCATTTCACATGCTAAAGCCACCTGACAAAGCACATACGGAGCCCTAGCTTGCTGTTCTTCTCATGGAATGCCCAAGGTTACCAATACCAGAGGTGAGCAAGAGATAGGATACCCTTAGCTTGACCATACATTAAGCAGATTTGCATTAAAATGCTCGGTTACACTGCAGATTCAGAGCCTCAGCTTCAATTCCAGCAGTGGCAAAGACTCACTATTAAGAGTTAGAAGGCCAAATGCTTTACTGCAAAGAAAGTAGCCAGCGACAGGCCCCTTCACAACATTAACATATTCAGAACTGTGACACAGAACTCTGAGAGCAGTTAATACTTTTTCATTCTAAACTCCCTAAATTTTGGAGTGTAGCTCAGAAGACTTTGGATGAAAGACAAGCCTTAAAAAGGCTCTCTATCTTTTGAAATTTAGGATTCAAATTTGAAAATTC
Organism: Struthidea cinerea; assembly: GCA_013397865.1. Taxonomy (NCBI): domain Eukaryota; kingdom Metazoa; phylum Chordata; class Aves; order Passeriformes; family Corcoracidae; genus Struthidea; species Struthidea cinerea. The sequence goes on from VZTI01005483.1 coordinate 2,296,613, forward strand.
TGTTTCAGGTTCATCCAAAAATCAGATACATAGTATGAAAGGAACTAACCAAAGATATAACAAGAAAGTACAAAGTGCGTTTTGCACACATTTCCTTATATTTGAAAGACATTTGCCAGTAACTGTAAACTCCTCTATTAGTTGTGTCCATTCCTAGTTTGGAAAGCGAAAAGATCACAAAAAGAACCAAAAGAACATTAAAAAAAAAAATCCAATTTTTAGGTGCAACATGTATAAGTTTTACCAATACTAGATAGCAAGACTGGCACACGTGGGAGATTCCCTGAATACATGGTCCCAAATGGGAAAGAAAAATTGGTAACAGTGATAAATTCAATATACACTCAAAGTTTTGGCCATCTTGAAAGACTGTGGGAAAGCCAGACACATGGTGCAAAACCAAAAGTGGAGGCAAGCAAACAGGCATCTTTATTTCTCAGCTTCCAAGGAGCTTAACCTCATCTCAATAGCATCAATAAAAGAGTGACTAATTTTCTCTTTCAAATGTCAGTGACAGTTTTGTCATTGTCCTTCTCCCAAATTTAATACTGCCACTGAGAAAACCTTTGCCTTTGCACTTCCTGCCACGAGGATATAGTTTTCTGTATTCCGTTCTCTCACTACTCTTAAACTTTCAAATTCTTTGTTTTCCCCAAGAAAATCATCACCCTTATGCCTCTTCACTAACTGTTCACTTCCCTGAAAACAAGAGTTACTGTATTTTTATTGCCATTGATGGAAGTGTGTCACTTTACACAGTGGAAAACTTTGCTTATACTAGACAATAAGCTTAATAAAAATTATGTAAGTAATAATGGAAAAGTTCTTTTATTCACTGCTAAAACAAATCTGAGTTTGTAGCTTGCAGAAAACAGTGACTTTTTTAAGGAACTAGCTGACTATCTGGATCAGCCAGTACCAAAAAAAAGAGCACAGCAGAGCTAACAGAACATGAGTCTAGTGAAAAATGAAATTTGGGAATTAATTAGGAACAGAATGAGAAAGATTGAAAAACTACCTTTATAAAGCTCTGTATTCATTCCAGTCTTTCAGTGTTGACTGTCAGGAAGTTAATATTTTTCTGTAAGAAATGTGCAAATCTTTCATATTTGTAATTTTTTTTTGGTGGTGGCTAAAAAATTAAGGAAAAAGGAGAAAAGGTCCATTTGCTTCTTCCCAGAGAATATTATTTCAAATTTCAATTAAAATGAAATGAGCAGCACGATTATCGCTATGGAGCAGGCGCCTGGTAGCGCAATAGGCCCCTTTCACTGCCATGGCAACCAGTCCTCATTGTCACGGCTACCTTGGCGCTACATGTAATTGTCAATGTGTGAGCCTGGCTGATAATACACAATCAATACCCCATAAGCAGCAAACATCATTTTCTGTCTGAGGGAAAGAAAAAAAAAAAGGGGGGCGATGCTTGCAAAGGAGAAAGAAAGCAAAGAGAAACAGGGAAGTAAGAAAAACAGAGTAGTAGAGAAGAAGGGAGACCTAACTCCAAAACACCTTTAACAATGAAACATGCTGCTTTTTTTTTTTTTTTTTATAAAGCAAATAGCTGGAAAAATCCCACCAGCACACAGGAGCACCTGCTAAGTCCTCCTAATAATATATTAACTAATTGTTTATGCCAACATCATTAGAGTATTATCCAAACACCACATCAACCAACAAAATGCTTTTGTATATAATCAACAGTAATTTTGGTAAGGCCAAGTTTTCTGGAAAGAGCTGGCACTTACAGTCCAGAGCAGGAAGCTGATTTTTGTATATGGATCATTAGGTTTTTTGACTGGTTGAATACAAAAACAAAACAAAACAGCCCAGGGAACAAGCAGATCTTATACGGAAAAAGAGAGCTTAGTCCTCAATGTCCACATAGCAGAAAGCAAACTGTGCTATCAGAGTGGAGACAGGTGCAGGAGGATAAACGGAGAAATAAAAAGTCTGCTCAGTATTAACACTAATACTTTGGTCACCTCGTGTGTTCTTTGAACACTGTGTCCTTTTACCTAATGTTTGCATTAGGTGTGCAGCGCAATCAGGTCCCATTACTAGTGAATGAAAATGGAAAATAAGAAAGGATACACAGAAGAGTATAAAGAAAAAAGTGGAGGGAAAGAAATGAAATGAACAGAGCAGGAAAAAAAGGGAAAAAAGTGAAGGAAAAAGCTTGACTCCATTTTTTATTAGTGTGGGGCCCTAAAGATCAACCATGCATGTTTACTTCAGTGTGAGCTACCCATGTTACACCTGTATATACAAGCAGGACAGAGCATACAAGACTGGTACCACTAGAAATGTGGCCATGCAGCACCAGTCATTCTTCTCCAGGGAACTGGCCAACAGCAATACTATAAAGATTTCAGGTCAGACTGGGTAATATCGTTATGAGATAGCATGAACTCACTGTCTTCAGATTTAAGGTATTTTCTTCCCTCAAAATTCTCTAGGGATAAGTATCAGGAAACTCTGAACTCACCTGAAAAAGTGAGGCAATAGTAAGGGAACTGGATTCCTCTAGGTACAAAAACAGGGATGTCAACAGCTCCTTAATGGGATACCAGGAAAAGCCACAGACTCACCCAGTCATGGAGAGATGAGATGCATCTCAGACCCCTGCACACCTCTGGATGTTATCAGGTGGTGTTAGTGAGGCTGAAGATAGCTAAGAAAAATGTCCATGTACCTGTTCAGAATGGCACAGAAAGTGCTCCATGTTCTCAAACAGCCTCCTTCCAGATATTTTTTATTTTCTTTGTAGATTTACTTATTCCTATGAGAAACTCAAAAGATGTTTTGCAGGTATACCTGAACAACTTTTGGGTTTCATAGCACAGGGCAAGGGCAGCTGATGGTACAACAAAACAGAGATAAGCTTAGTATATTAATATTGAGCTCATAGTGGGAATGTCTTCCCATTTTATTCCTTATGAGATAATCATCTGTAATAAATTAGATACATCAGAGACAGAGAAGAAATTCTTCGCTGGCTTGGACGAGCATGGGCAGATGTGAATCATCCTATTTTGTGGTCTGCCATTTCTTAAATATCAGTGTTCTGTCTGCTGACTCTGGGCATGTACCTTTGCTTTAGATTGGTGTCCTGTCAAAGGTGTGCTTCTCTGAGATATCACATGTGGTAATATTAATTTATAAAAGCACATCGTGCATTCAAGCATCCAATATAGAAGTGAAAACGTGTTTCTGAATGAGTCCATTTAGACAAAGTTCTCTGCTCCCGCACACAGTTACACAATGCAGTTGCTGCTGAAAGTTCATTTTCCAAAATAAAAAATTCTGTTATAATTACACTGCCAGCATTATTTTAGCTACAATATCAATCACCTCTTGCATGAAGGAGAAGCTCATCATACAGATTTGCCAAGTCCAGGAAGAATCCTGCATTAATACTGTAGCAATATGCCCATCAAGGTAAGTCCCATAAAACAGATCAAGGGATAGTTACCTGAAGCAACTTTAGCTCTTCCCATTTTAATCCAAATCTGAGAGAAAAATAAGGAAGCATATGGGTCTGAACCACACCTTAACTAAAGACCAGCACAGTCTCATACCACAGAGCCCTCAACCATTTATACGCCTTCAAACTCCCTGGCTCTTCTGAAAGAAAAGATACCATCTTCCAAAAACTCACACTCACTCCAGAATGATTAACAGTAACTTGCACCTTTATTTGTCAAATTCACATTGCATAATAGATAGGATAATTGGACCTCAGTCGACTTACTTTTATGGAACAAACCTGATAACAACAGATTGATTGACAGCCCCAGCTGTAGAACACAAACACAAAGTCTTTTAGATTATAATGTTCTAAATGTTAATACTAGGGTCGAAAAGCAAAATTAAACAATAATAAAGGACATACCTGTAACAAATACAATGTCAGAAATTTCCCTGGGGCTTGAGTTAGGTCTGATAGCATTGTTCTAAAATAAAACTTGAAGACACTATAAAGTTCTAGTTTTAGTAACACTCCCCCAGGCTTCGCAGGGATGCCTCATCATTTCCCAGTATCTGAAGAACTACTTTCCAGACACAAGCTTAGAAAGCTTTCATTTTCTTCTCCCTTTATGGACTTGTGTTTCATCTTGCCTTCTACCTCTGCTCCTCACTAGTTCTACTCAATCACACACGCTCTGAAAATGGATATAAACCCCTAGCAGACAAAACCAGCAATCTGTTTAGTTTTGGCTCTTTGTCAGATTATCTGATGTATTCTGACTTTCAAGTTCTGTTAGAGACTATGTGTTAGAAGCAACCAAAAGTTTTTTTTTACTGTGTTCTTTTTAGTAAACGCAGCCTTCTATCCATTTGCTAAAGACAAGTTATTAATGATGTCTAATTTGTGCTATAATTAGAAGGAAGAAAGAAATTAAACAGCCACTCTTTTTGTCCCAAAACAATGTTAATAATATCCATCGAATGCATTACATAAACTTAGAATACATAGGTAATTAAATAATGTGATCTTGTAGCTAGTAAGGCTTGTAGATGCAGAGGCCTCCCTGAACAGCTCACTGCAAGATGAATGCCTGCTATACTGAAAAACATCTTCTGCTCTGAGAAAAACATATGTGTTGCTTTTGGTACTTTTATCAAGACATGCTGAAGAACTCAAAATTCCCTCTATGCATATTTTTAAGTATTAGAAGAAAACGTGAAAAGAAAATCTGCAAATATGGCCACCTTCCATATATCAAAACTAACACTGCTTATGAGCACTGGGAACAGGAGTGATGAATGATGTGCGTACTCAGGACACAGGGATGCTACAGCCTGAGAGAATGGAGAGCAAAGGGAGCAGCAGTCTGACTGAAATACTAAAGCCCTTCCTGTAAACCACTCCCATGTCCTGAGTTTAAATGAGTCCCTAATCACTAAATTTACAGCTGCTTATTTATTATTTGCGCTACTTAAAGTAAGTAATGGAGCAGCCACACTATGGAAAGTTAAGTTCCTTATAGCACAAGGAGAATATTTTGCCACTAACATTCACAGTTAATAGCAAAGCTCCAGGAAACCTGATATGCCAACAAATCTTTAAAAACATTTTCTATTAAACAGCCTACCTCTTCCAACGAGATCTAACAGGCAATCTATCTAAGATGACATGAACAAAATCTTCTTGAAAAGGAACTTGGGTCAGTGGGTGAATAAATCTGGCCTCCTTGTGCCTTATAACCCTACTCCTGTCCTTCCAGCTTTGGGTGACTCCAGCATCCAATGGAGGCAGTGATTTTAAGTCAATGTTACAGTTCAAACTGCTTGTAGACAAGGCTACAAGCAATTGCAGGGGCTGTTTGACAAAACCTGCCTGATGGTTGGAAAGGCAATCTTGCAGAAAACAGCGGGCTACCATAAATGTCTATGAGCTTTTGAAGGGCACATAATGCAAAAGGGGAGAGACAGAAGAAGGGGAAGGAAACAATTCCATGTTGTGCAATTAGGAAGAAAAAGACACAAAGGAACACACAGGAGGAATGTCAAGATGCATTTCTATTTGGCAACAAAGTTCCTGGAACAGCCTCTGCAGAGCGATGGTGGAATTTGTGTTGCTACAGTCATTTATAATTAAACTCGATGTATCACTAGTGATTGCGACATAAAGAACAAACTTGCAGCAAATACCAAGGGAAGGACTAGATGGCACAGGTGTTTGCCATTTCTTGTGTCTAAGGCATCCTTCACTTCATTCATAAGCAGTTTCTAGTCTTTCTGCATAAACCTTTTAATCCCACTACCCTGGCAAAATTCCAACTAAGTAATTAGTTTCTGTCTACCTTAAATTTCTTTTTGTGGCTTTGATTTGTTATAGCGTTATCACATCTCCTCTTAAGTGAAGTATAATATTGTGCTGCCATGTTCCACTCCAGAAGTAGTTTTTAATACAAACAGAAGGGGAATGTGGTGGCTGTTTAAAAAAGCTCAGCGAACATGAAAATGTAACACAGCAAATGGAGGAGGAGATTGCAGCCAATACAAATCTGCTGCAGAAACTAAGCAGAAAATAGCTCCTCAAATTGGAACTAGACCAGAACCCTGGATTTAACATATCTACAATTGTGAAAACTGACAGATGATCTTTACAAACACCAACACTCATTAAATAGGCCTATGCTTTATCCCCAAAGACCAGCAGAAACAGTACCACTTCAAGGGGCAAAAGACCATCTCCCAAGTCATCCCTAGGAATTCCTGCAAAAAACTGTTTCTTGGGGGTTTTTTGGAGATCTTTTCTTTAAGCCCTAAGTAATGCTATTTGAAGTCTGGTGACATCAGAACACAAGACTGTGAGGCTACATGAAGTCAATTAATTTCCTTTGTAGACCACCCTCCTGTCCTGTTTTTTTAGCACGTATCTCAGTCTTGGGAATATATGAAAAAGTAAAGACTCCACAGACCACACTTAAAAAGCAGCAAACATCAAAATAAGATGCTAGATTCTTTTCCTCTATGCTTATTTATTCTGTTAAAACTTGGCAATTTAAGTTCCTAGTTGGGTTGATTTTTTCTACTTCTTAAAAATGCACCCACACTAAAAATTACACAACATTGCTTACTTTTAAACTGCAAATGTTCAAAAAAAACAGATACCAGAAAAAAGAATTTCTTCCCTCTGATCTCCCCAATGAAATAAGTTGCATGTATACCACATGCAAAAGTAAGCCCTACATGCTAGGATCTCAGGAGACACAGAAGAACAACTAGAGATGACAGCATTTTCTGACAGTCATTACAATTACTGCTCATTTTTTGAAGAGGAGCATCGATATTAAAGAAATATGAAAGCATTTTTTTTAACTGCAAAAATAAATAAACAACTGCATTAGTTAAATCCATTCTCACATCTTGAGAGGTTTTTTATTTTCTCTGAGGGCTGATAAAAGTTCCTGATGACATGCTTTCTAATTTTAAAATCGCTCTCACTTCACAGTTCTGAAAAAGCTGATGTCAGGGAGTAAGTGGGTGGGTCTGTTTTAAGTGTGATTCACACATTAGATTCTCTTATCAGCTCATGCATATTCAGAAGTGCTATCCATGGGCTGTGGGGTTCAGGAGGAATCCAAACGACCAGAAAGGAAAAGGGTCATTTGTAAAGAACTAATTAAAATAGGGCAAATAAAAAAAGGAAAGTTGTTACACTATCTTTGCTTCATGCGTCAGGCATGCAAAAGATGCCCTATTTATGCCTCAACAGAATATGTCACACCTGCAGAGGGGCTTTCCCTGTCCTGAGCTCTGGTTCTTCCCACCATCTTGTGACTCTCAATATGCAGAAGTAAATCCAAGGCTGCCATGATCTCCCCCCAAAAAGGAGACATGTTTTCAAAGATGCAGGAACATAAGATCCAAAGCCAAGGCTGATTCACAGTGTAGTATTGGTGTAAGGCTTGTGTTTGAGGCATCCTGAAATAACAAACTGCCCTGCTAGCGTGTCCTCTCTTCTGTACCTAGTTTTAAATACTACCTGCTCCTACTGTGGGTCTGATCAGGATAGCTCTTCCCCGAAGGAAATCATTCCGAGAACAAGAAAAGGCCACTCCTGAGATGGGCTACAACCAGGTGACGATGTCAGCTATCTAGGTGAAACTCTGCTGTCAGGCCACTAAACTCGTAGCTTGGCCTGTTTCTCAGATCATCAGGCTGGCAAGCAGAAATCTTTCCTCAAAGTCCTTTGCGAAAGGGAGGTGCTTTGTCTCTTCTCCCTCCAACTGCAACAGATTTGCTCGTATGGAAGAGGGTGTTATGGAATAACAAGATGCAAGCCTGTGCCATCATTTTGGTAGAAAAACAAAATTCAGCCATGATAGCTATATAAGAAGATTCTGTGTGATGGCTGCTGTGCTGGACACAGACATGCCCTGAAGCACAATCTGGTTCTCTCACTGCCTTCATGATTAACATAGCCCATGATGAACAGCCTCATCACAAAGTCTCTGCAAATCCTGCTCTAGCCTAAGCAGATGAAAAAGGTTCTGTTGACTGGAGCGCACATACCTTGGTTCTCAGGAGCTGGCAAGCACAGCTGAGGTGGGGGAGGTAGGAAGAAGGCTGGGTGGTAGGGAGGGAACGTATATGATACACACACACACAACACTGTAATTAAGGGTAATTTCAGAAGCATTTACCTGTGTTTCAGTGTCTGACAACTTTTCACTTGTGAATGCTGCAAACGCCTCAGCTCTACAGACTGATCTTGTTTTTATGTTGCTGGAATGGGAGGAGCAGAAAAATGAGTCGTTCTCTGAATTAATTACCTGCTCTGATTCGAGCAACAAGCACTGAAATACAGTTTAACTCTTGCTCAGGATCTATGTGCCTACACTAAAAGAGAACTGAAATGGAGCCATGCCTTGTGTCTACAAATACAGAGCTATTGTAGAGGCTCTCCTACCTGCAGAACATAACCAAGGATGAATGCTGCCATATAGAAAACTTAGTGTTTATGAGGACCTACACTGGAACCCTGACTTCACCTAACATGACCTCTATCTAGCAAAACATTACCATAAATGTCACCTTTGTTCAGTCACCACCCTGAAAGCCACTGCTTAATTTCCATTTCCTTTTGCTACAAATCTGAGGTTGCCCATCCCTTAAAATGTATTATAATGGGATTGAAAACCAAGCTACAACTCAGAGGACCTGAGTCATATCCCTAATTCCACAAGTGGGTCAGTTTTGGGTACATGATATCACTTCTTTCCATTCCTCTTTGCCTGCTCCCTAAGGCAGTAGCAGCACCTCTCACCTTTGTCAAGTGTTCTGAAAGCGGGGAGTCGTAGACGTCTAAATAATGAAAACTTTGGAGATGTCCAGAGTTAAAAAGTTGTGAGGAAAATTGCATTTTAAGTCCAACAACCAGTACTTGCCTCACTTTTTTATTTACTTATTTTTTAAATTAGCTTAACAATTGTGCTCCAGGTCCTGACCCATGATGTCAGTCTCTGTCATGTCAAGGTATGTCACACATCACAGTACGACATATTGGACATGATACTTCATGTCATTAAAAAAAATACTCCATCCTGACTTGGTGGTGGTGATGGGAAAAGAAAAAGGAAATTTAAGGTGCAAATTATTTTCTCTCATTTAAATTAACATTGAAGTTTATTTTATCCATCATTTTTCCTTAAATACAGAAAATATTTCCAGGGCTTATAGCACAGATTGACTGAAAGCATCAAGCAGAACTGCACAAACTCTGCCCAAGTGGTACATGTTATTTTCTCAAACTCTTCTGTCCTGATTTTCAGCTCCCCAGATAGCTCAGGCCTAGGCACTGCAACAACATTGTCATCCTCTTCAGAACTCATTCCCATCCTTTCGCTACCTGTAGCAATTATCCCGCGAGGCAACTCAGTCAGCTCCACCAATGAACCTATGCTGAACCTTGAGCTGTTCTAGTCTTTCAAGACTTGTAAAAGCCCCCTCTGGGGCTGGAATCTATAGCAGAGGAGTCTGAGATCACTAGATTCTTTTACTCCATTTGACCGCAAATTTGACCCCGTTTGACCCCATACCTATGCATACATCTGAAAAACCTGCAACTCATCTATGTTTACTGTTTTAATACAGTCTAAATCCCTTTTTCCAGCTTTCTTTCTTGCTTCCACTGAGCAAAATAAGTATTTTTCGAGTAGGCCAGTGTGTGGCCACTACAGAATAAGAACATAATATCTGCTTCCTGCCAGGGTGATATGCAAATCTTGTTCACATCTTTATGGTATTTTCCCTTATTTCTCTTTTGAACATGATTTTCCACTCCTTCCAATTTTTTTCCAGAGCAGTAGGGAGCAGTATGTAGCTGAACTAAATTTTCTGCAGCTCATAAATGTGAACAAGTTCTATGTGAACAAGCCTTGGAGTAATGACCACTGATAATCCATCTGTGTAGAACTAAGAACAATTATGACCTCCATCTCAGTATTCAAAGCAGCAAAATCTTTCTCTAACAGAGTTAATCTGTCACTGACAGCAGAAGGCACCACAATCAGCTGAGGAAACACTGAACAGATTCTGGTGAACTGTGTGGTAGCAGCAATTAAGTTTGGATTGCCATGTATCCGCCTCTGAGAAACAGCATGACTGTGTCCCATGCTGGTATCAGACTGATTGGAAGATCCTTCAGCGTTACACTTACACCAGTGCGGGAGAACGGGACCCTCGTACACCGAATCAATGTGATTATGCAAGAGACCATTTATTGTTTACATTACTCCATTCTTACACATTTCTGCAGCTGTAGTTCACGCGATCACGCACAACCCGATTGGATCTCTCACCTTGTTCACGCGCCCTGCATGCACCTTTCAGGACACCTGATTGGTTTCAGTCCAGGATGGTTCAGTCTCTCTTCATCTGTTTTTTTTCACTGTCTTGTTATTCTTTCTTCTAACATCTTCATTCCCAATTTAGAAAGGCTTGCATTCCTCAGGCCCTCATAAAGGTGCTGAAGATAACTTGGCTGGGGCACCCTGACAGGGTTCTCACGCCTTACAACACATCAGCAACACTGATTAGGTGGTTCCCCCTCCCTCACTACACAGTGCTATCTATCCCTTTAGGACACCTGGTTGCTCACACTCCCAGAGCATTGTGTCAATCCCATCCCAGCTAGCAGCAAACAGTCACGACAGTGGGCAGAGCAGCATAAAGAGGAAGATGATGCTGGTTAGTGCCTGACACCGAATTCTAAGGGAGGAAAGTTTACTGTGAATAAAATGCAAAATTAGGGATGGGCTCTTTCCTATTGAAAGAAATCAAGAAATTACATAAAATTTTCACACAACTTGAGCTGATATGTGCAATAGGAGAAAGAAATAGGAAGGGAAGTATCATTTGTACTTTGTATTCACTTCCATGGATTGATCTGATCACTGTTGGTGGACAAAATATCACAGCAGCTGCTTCTTCTTCACTGAAAACTCTTAACGATTGAAAAAATTCTTCCTGTCATCAATCCTTCCTGTCATAGCAAACCTGATCCTGCAGAGCATACCTGTATCTTAATGCAACTCAGTTGCTGCAGAGATAGGAACCGAATTCAATGTAAACATGGGCAGGACTTCTTTAGGAGTTTCTGTCACAGACTGGAAACATAATTGACCCTAAAGAAACAAAACTATTTGATAAAAGTGTCAGATCATCAGGTCTGGGAATGACAGGATCAGCCATACCTGTCCTGAGCCGAAACACAGATCCACAGATCTGTCCTAGGCAGACAAAGCTACTCAGCATAACAAAGACGAGAGGAGCAGGAACTCATACTGTGTTTGCAGGACATAGAAGCCCTCTTCAGAATGTGATTCAGGATGAGTGCCTGACATTGGTGCTCCAAAACTCTGTGACACATCTCATTTCTCTTCAGAGCCTATACAGTGATTCCTGCCTTAAAGCTTAGTTACTCAAAATTAGATTGTATGAATAACTTCCAAAATGCTTATGGATCAATCTCAAATCCAACCTTCCCTGCGAGGAAGACTGACAATAACAAACAGTAAATGCTGTTTAGTCATCCCTGACTGACAATTAATAATCAGTCCCCTTGTCAGCACTTTCCCTCCTGCATACACTTCTCCCATCTTACAGGTATATCCATGTAACAGCCCCATAAACCTACCAAGTGCCTCCTTACTGGGAACAGGCTGCTATCTCCAGGAGGCTGACTGTGCTCTACTCATCCCTCCAGCCCCACAGAGGGCCCTAACAAAGCAGCCCATGAAGAACAGGTATCCTAGGTGAAACCCTGGGGACACAAGCGGTGAATGCAAAAGCAGCAGCTGCCCAGGTGGATGGATGTCTCTGATACCACAGTGAGCATCACAGCCTCTTGCTGCTCTCTATTTGGAACTGAAAGGACCATTTCTATATCATTTTTAATTGTCATGTTAAAGTGCAAAGAGTGCAGCAGAGAGCTGGTGGTGTTGGAGGCCTGACACCACCATCAGGCACAGATCAGCAGACAGGATAATAGGAGGAGAAGCTGCAGGGTTACATAAGCAGGTGCAGGCAGGCAAGTGGGAATGTGAGAGAGGAGGGCAAGTGCATGCCCTCTCCCTGCTCTCTTCTGGGGAACCAGCTCATGTGAACTCAATGGCAACACAACCTCTTACATTATGCATTAAATTGGTCCATTGCAAAGACACACAACTCAAAATCTTTGGGGGATTTTTCACACTGAAATAATTGGGTTACTTGTAACTTTTCTCTTTTTAAGCCGTGGGAAATGGCTTCTTCAGTTCCTAAAAGGTCATCCCTATCCTGACAAGAAATCATCGAGAGAGGTTGCTGCTGAAGTTCAGCAGGCTCTGACAAGCTATTCACCTTTTTGGTATTATGCCTTTAACCATCTCTGAAATGAAATGGTTCCTAGAAAACCTCACCAAGCCAGGGATCCTCTTTCCAGAATACATGGTTCTCCAGGAGAAGATACTCAGAATCAGAAAGGGTCAGTCACTCTGGAAGTATCCTTTTAGTAAGGCCTACACTAAGTGGAGAAGGAACTTTTTAGGTTGATCTAGAAGCATGGGTTCAGCTGTTTCCAATTAACTTGCCTGCCTCAGGGTATTTGTGAAACACCAAACACAGGTTTGGATCCTGTTTATAAGAAGTAATAATGCATAGTAATGGGTGTTCATTGACCTTCACATGCTTCTCACAACTACTATTTGCTATGAAAAACTCTACAGCACTTTAAACCAAGTTGCCATCAACTGAGTTCCAGAGGACAAAACCTATCAAATTCCTTGTTCACCTCTCTGATCACTAGACTACTGGGAAGCATAGAAAAGCATGGGCTGAAATCAAGGATCCACCCTGCCCTCAGCACAAAGTAGCCAGACTACTGTACTAAGAAGTCCTGGGTGCCTCATCTCAGTAGGTACAATCATTATGCGAAACAGCAGGCAGCAGGAGAGAGGCACAGAAAAGGGTTCTGCTTCACTGAGGATTCTTATTACTGCTTAAATACCAAAGATTGGATTTTCTTTCATTATTACTCCCCAGGAGATCAGGAGCCTTGCAGATCTAGGATGTTTTGTAATCTGACATAAGGGACACCTGTTCATCTGCAGCACATGGATTCACTTAGCAAACACATTCTGATTGTACTGAGAGCAGCAGAAAAGCTATGCTTGCAGTTTGAGGGTGGAAGGTAGAAATGGCTAACTGCTGCCCTTCGGTCTCCAAGAAACTGCTTTGATTGCTGTTATCCTATTTATAGTTTCAAAGAGCTATCCTTGCAATTAGAAGTAAGAAGTTGAGGACTATCATAGCTATGCCCCCCTCTTCTATAGCAGCACTTCCTTGATCACTTTTTTGCAAGCCAGAAATTAGCACTATGACAAATGAATTTCATTATGAATAAATACAGAAAATAAATACCAACTTTATATTATGAAAGCAGCAGACAAATGCTCCAAAACTTGGTTCATTATGTTTAAGAAGAAGTCCAATGCAATACTGATCAGGAGAGAATCAGGCTTATCTTTTCTGATATTCCTGCTGAGGCTTTCTCAGCCGTAGGGAACAGAGATGATGCACAGTAACAAACACAGGCAGCTCCCTATGTCCACGCAAGATTTCAGTGGCCTGCTGAAAGGAGTTCCTCTGCATGTCAGGAGAACCCTTCTAGAAGCTTTGAACACTTAGCTTTTCCTCCTCTCTGTAAGGCCTGTGGTTGCTCTCATGCTCTCTCCTCTAAGCAACCACCAAAGTGGCAAAAAACTGGAGTGTTGATTTGGTTGAAAAAGGTTTGGCTGTAGTTTTCATTGCATAGTTTTCATCTGAGCCCCAAATGATTGTTTTTAAGGGTTCAGAAACATTGTTGGGAGTTTGGTTCTTCTCAGTGCCGTGGCACTAAGTATGTCCTAACTCTCTACACTGGGTGAACTGAAAAGAAATGAAATAATAAGGTCACACTCACCAGAATTGTTAAGAAAATCTGCCCCAGTGGTAGAACTGAAAGAATCCACAGAAATAAGGTAAGCAAGCTATGAGAAGTGTGGGTTGCCCCCACACAGTTCTGCAGAATATTGACACTGAAGTGTACAGGTGACAAGTCAAGTGTTAGCTTTGTGAATTACTTCACTTTCGACCACATTAGCAGAAATATCTAATTGTTTTTAGGCTCAAAGAAGAACCTGAGGATAACACTACCCACTCTGACAATATACTAAAACAAGAATACTAGGGAATCTTACACAAATATGCAGAGAACCTTCTCTCTTACTGCCAGTTCCAGTTCTAAGAATCAAGTAAATAGACAGCTCTGACAGATAAGCTTTGGTAAATGTATCTCAAGAAGTTTAACACATTACTGTACACACCTGTCTGTCCCACCACTTTACTAGAGAGGACCACCCTCAAAAGTAAATAAACAAAATGGGGAGTTATTCCACATCTTACTTGCTCCAGGTTACAGTCCTAACCAGTATTTTAGCACAAACCCTCTTTGATGGATTCACCTGAGTTGTTAGATTTTAAATCAGTTGTGAAAATGCAGACACTCCCCTCATTTTGTCACTCCATTAACAAAAGTGATAACCACATTTGCACTGAAATAGAGTCCACAACTGAGAAATGCTATGCTAAATACACTTATTTCTGCCCTAGTCTACCCGTGGATGTCCTAGGATCATTCAGCCTATCCCATTTTTGACATTTTACTCTATTCAATTCAAGATCCTACAGCAAAACTGTGGTCTGCAAACACAGTCATTAGGCCACTGACCAATTCAATTGATTTGTCTGTCTTCCTTCCTTTCTGAACCGCAATCCTTTTGACACAAACTGCCTGTAAAGCCACTAACAATCTCTTTCCATCCAACCAGTTTCCTCTGGAATTGCCGAAGAGCCTTCCTTCTACTGGTGCTGTCCTTCCATGGAGAAGCAGCCTTTCACCAAGAAGCATGGTACGAAAGCTATGCGAATGGTTTTGCTTTCACACACTTTGCTTTCAGTTCTGTGACTGTCGCTCTAAGGTGAAGATAAATACATAGAATAAAATGCAAAAGAGAGAAGCAAAAAACAATCCCCCAAAAGGAGTAACTACACAGGACAGAAAACAAGTAGAGGCTTAAGATACTCTTCCAGTCACACTTTTTAAAAAACTTAGAAAATCTATTTCTTGGCTACCTTGATTTTATGTAGGAAATTGGGGTTTGGAGGTAGTTAATTTATGCTTCGGGGGAAAACAGAATGTTACCCCTCCCATTTGCAGTTTTCTTCAGTTCATTAAATGAAAGAAATTGATTTGGCGAAGGTAATTTTGTAATTAAAAAGCTTATCATGGCTTTCTCTAATGAGCTAAGCAAACAGACAGTAATTCAGTGACAATATTTACACAGTGCACAATGGGGGACATTTGTTTATAAAATTAAATAAGAGAAGGAAATGGGAGGAAGAAAGAAGGGAAAGCAAGCAAAGAAGAAGAGGTCAATTCTAGATCCAAGTTCATCCCAGGACACTGGTCCTCTGATGACTTGCTCCTGTTTCCATTGCATCACAGCAGCAAAAAGAAGAAAAGACTGTAAGAGACCTAAGCTACTCCCTTGTGTAAGTGGGCTTTTCACACACTGAATTTACTATGCTCTCATCTCCAGCTGGGACCATAGCCAACTCTCTATTCAGGATTTCAGGGAACAGCTTTATACTCATGTAAGACTAAGAATTACCTTTCCAGGATACATTTCCTCCCTCTAGGGTGCCAGAGGCTTCATGCACACCAGCTGAGGGCACAGTGTGGAAGAGAAGACAAACTCTTGAGAACAAGAGGTAAACTTGACTTCAAAAAGCTCTTCTGTTACATTTGGAATGAAACCCAGAACTCAAACTACTCCTTTTTTGCCTTCAGAAAGCAAGAAAACATGACAAAGATCCTGCCTCAAGCAAAGCTTGGTGCACTGACTGGTGAAAAAAAAGAGACAGGAAATCCAGCGGTTCCCTGGAGATTTTTCCCCTCTTGGTCTGCTCTGTTATGCAGAGGTACACCATTCCCATCCTAGGGGAAAGCTTCCTAGAACAGAAAGGAGGAAGTCTCTTCTCCTCTGCCCCTGCTTCCCTCAGCCTTCAAAGTTTGTTCTCCCATCATCTCTCCCTGCTCTGTGTAACTATGGATGAAACGTCTGGCAGTTTAAGAGCAGAGGGAAGTGAGCTCTGGAAAAGTCATTCTCAGTTTTCTGAGTTTCTCACAGTTAAAAAGCTGTTCCCTCTATTCTTGAAAAGAGACCTGGCTCAGATACTGTAGCAATAGGCAAGTGCAATTCAAGAGAAAAAGATGAGTCCTAAAAAGAGTGAGCAGAAGATCAGTTAGATGTGAGGCAGCAGAGAGGCAGGAAAATGCTGCTAAGAAAAAGGTTAATAGTGGGAGTGAACTCACAAAGCTTAAAAGACCAGAGAGAGAGAACAAAATGGGAACTTCAGTGGACAGAGTAAAAGAACCTGCGGATCTAAAAAATTGTCATGTTTCAACTCAGAAATAGCTGCTTTCTGATGCCTAGCATATGCTTTCAAACCCTTCTTTACAGCTATAATGTAGAGCAAAAAACTCATATAAACAAAGAAGAAAATAGTTTAGGAGATTTGATTCTCAAATTTCCAGATGAATTCCCTTATAAAGGATGGGGTAAATTCATCGCTATACACATCAGAGGTCACTATATCACTGTGCCTCATGGATATATGAGGGTGGACGTAACAATGAGATCTCCTTCTTTCCTTAATATTTACTCCATGATAAGACAACCTACCTCCATTCTGAACTGAGTCCAACAGGAAACACTAGTACAGCATATGCTCCAGCACCTCCTGAGACTCTGACACCAAAAGGGCATTTTTAGATTAAAAAAAAAAAAAAAAAAAAAGAAGAATTTCTGCCTGCTGAGTCCAGGTCCACACCTAGACTTTTCTGAATAGCCTCTCAAAGATTAATGCCAACCCAATTTACTAAGTTAATAACTGATTTCTGTGCAGTAAAAAGGTATCTGCAATTTACATAGTGTTGCATGGAGCTAAGTCAAACTGCTCTCATCCTAAACTTAACTGATGCTTCCTTACAGTAAAAAAGGAAGTTCTCCATCTCTGCTTTCCTCAGAGGTGAATGACTATGCCATTTTTTTCTCCAATACATGAAAGCAAGGATACTGCATAAGAGCATTCTGAGACCACAGGGCAGGCTCTGAAATTCTGCAGGAACTGAACTCCTTGCTACAGGAGCTGGACATAGCCTACTCATATGTCTGAGAGCACACTCATGATGGTGGCTTGGACCAGAGGATAAAGTCTCTGAAACGAACTGGAGAGACACAGGGCAAAACAAGACAGATAAAATCACAACCAAGCCGAGCATCTGTAATAATCCTTAATCCATTCTCCTGGAGACTCCCGTGACTCCTCTCGTACCACACCCTGCTGGCTGTCCCTGAATGTTCTCTGACAAAAGGGCACAACTGCTCAATCATTAACACCCGACATCCACACATCCTAACAGTACAAATTTGATACATATCCGGCATAAACCCGCAGGTTCACCTCTGTAAAATTAGCTAGAGAATATGATAGAACATTTAAGGCTATTGTCATGCCAGTTGGGGTTGAATGCACCTGACCCAGCATATAATCAGAGGTGCAAAACCAGACAGTCCAAGATCCAACACAAAGTCTATGAGTACACACCTAAATCCTTTGAACAAATCTGAGAAAGCAGAATACGTTTATTGGTGCCATGTGGCCCAGCTTTTCTGTTTTTATCTAAGATGTCCTAAAGCTGTGTCATTGAGACATCATTATGCACGGCAGGGAGAATCTCTTTCAGTACACAGGCACAGAGGCAGAACTTAAGATAAGACCAGAACTGCCCTGCTTGCCATGACTCACAGTCAAATGTGTCTAGGAATTGTTGATAATTAAGTCTTATGAATTTCAGTACCACACACAATCCTGCAAGCTAACAAGCACCCCATGAGTTAAAGGAATTTGATATACTCACAACAGTTACTAATTGGTTACCAATGAACTAAATAATTGGTTGCCAAATTTGTCCCAAATCCCCTTTTCAACTATATTTTCCACCATAAAAACTATTTTCTTCTTGTTCATCTTTTGTCTTCTCTCATCCTTATAACTCTTCCCTTAAGTGCTTTTGAATCCAGGAGCAACCCCTTCAGGAAAACAAAGTTAGCCAGTGATGATTTGCTGGCAAGAAAACAGACAAGAGCCCAAGAAGCTGCCTAGGTCAGACCTCAGGGTAGAACTGTGCCACTTCATTAGCTGCAACAGTAACATGAAAATCCCAGTGGCTCTGCAGTAATAAATAAGTAATAAATACTACCTTTATACATAACAGAAAAACCCTGCAAGTTATACTGCTGGGGAATAATTCTGCTTTGTGCTTAGGCAAACTGACTAAACGGAATATAGCAAAGCTTTTCCATCTCTTAGTTCTGTAACCTAATATTCTCAGCAAAACAGCAAATACATTTTTCTTTCTGGGGTTTTTTTTTGGTTGGTTGATTGGTTTGCTTTTTGTGTTTTGGTTTGGGGTTTTTTGCAACGATGAATTTGTGATTGACTTGTTTATGGGAGACTGGATGTAACTGCCTATATGGGTGCTCTAGCAGGCAGCACTGCTCATGAGCTTAGACTATGAAGACGGAACAGAGGGTTTCCTATAGCTCAGGTAGAGACAGCCATCGGCTTTTGGAAGAATAGGACCAGCCCTACGTGCAGTGCCATTATGCTGTATTGTAGGGACTCTTTTCTGATAGGATAGTAGCTGTTGGGAACTCACCCTAGACTTCCTTTGACCCGAAAGAAATTATACCTGAGGCGACACTACACAGAGAAAATTAATAGATAACAACTTAAACATCTGAGGACCAGCTGAAGAGAAAGTAAGTAGAAGAGCTATTGAGAAGAGCAGAACTGAAAAACGATCTACACATCTGCCACCTTACTGGCAACTCAGGGTGGGGTTTCTTCCTTTTCTTTTTTTTTTTAACCCTGGGAAGTGAGGTTGTCATGATGAGGTGAGGATGAGGTGGCTGTGAGGTTTCTCCAAGGAGTATTTAACTACCCCCTGGGTATTTTAGTGCCTGCACACATGAAACGCTTGAGTATTAGCTTAGTTCTCTTTCTCCAGTTAAAAGCATTAAATTGCAGATACCAAGTGTTTTCCTCCCCTCATTCTCTTTAGAATTCCTGAAAGCTAAAGCAGTTTTGTCATGACTCACATTATAAAAAGAACAAGCGATGTGACTGCTCCCACTTATCATGCACATGTACAAAACAAATATTCTCTGTCCGCTCTACCTTGACTTGCTGGTGCCTGCAGTCCTATCATCACAGCCATCTGTCTAAGCATTAATGCCAAGCTCTGCTCCATGAAGTAATTTCTTCTATTTTTCCCTCATTTTTTTCTCTTTTTTTTTCTTTTCCCCCCTCGAGGTTGGAAATCTCCCCCTACTCCATTATTCTTCTATCATGCCCATTAAATTAACTAGAATTTTTATATACGACAATGAAAAGAAGAATTAGGATACAACACAAGTAAAATCTTAGATGGTGACAGAAAATACCCATTCTCATATCAGAGAGACTGGACACAAATCACAGTACCAAAGAGAATTTGACAACAGACACTCTTCATGATTTTATCCACAACCACTTATTTCCCAGAATATATGGTTATTCTTACTGGAGTTATTCATGACTATAATTCATTCAGTGACATGATCTGATCGCTGTTATACCTTTTGATTCAGAAAATTTGTTAGCGATGGAAACATGATTAATTTTCTAAATTAAAAACACACTGAAAAAACTGGTGAGGCTTTACATTAAGTTCATAAGTCTTCTCAACGAAGAGATTAGTTGGGTTTTCTCCATGTTCAAAGTAATGGCAGGTTCTGGAATACATGCTTTTCTTTTGAAAAATGATGTCACCTTAGCCCCTTTCAGCTCTCAGCTTGCAATGTTACCACTGCTGCAGTTACAAAGACATCCAAAGTACAATATGAACTTTTGTGAAGTCACATGACAAGTTAAGGCTTTAGCTGTCACTTGGGCTTACCTTTCAAAAGTTGCAACAAAGAATGGAATTTAACCATGTAGAACAGGTGTCATATTTAGGATAAAAAACAGATTAAATTTCCAAATTCAATAAAACAGATTAAAAAGTTTTACAAGATAGGAAATAGCTCTTCAGTAAACCCTTACAAAGTACAGAATTTTTACAACTACCTCTGTAACTTCTGCTCCTTTTAGACTATGAACATAACTCTTCACATATATATGGAAAAGCTGAAATTATAAAGCACTGGACCATATTTTGGTGACAAGTGTTTTGAGTGGAGTGACACTGCTTCATCTGCGGTAAGGACGAGCCTCTAATCTTCTGAGTCCTTGCTAACAAATTCGGATTCAAGGAGCTTTGGATCTGTTCCCATTTTCAACGTATAAGCAGAAAGAAAACTGCCAAAGGCTTGTGCGCACTTGCACATTTATCATAACCAAATTTCAAACCTCAGCCTTTCCAGTCTTTCTGAGGGATGGGTGAATGGTTGCATTACCACTTCATAGCTTGACCCTTTTCTTGTAATAGACACCCAGTTGGAGCCAGATGGTTCCTTACTACGATGAAGCTGTGATGCACATGTGGAAAGACACATTGCTGTGACTCATCACCAACTCTTACTTATGACCGATACAGGTTGCACAGTCTCTGCTGAAGGTAGAACTTCTAACTCACTTTTACAAAGCCTTTTATCATCAGTACTGTGTATAAAACACTGAGCAATAATGATTATGGTTAGATTAATAATTCACTGAAAATAAAATCCATGCAATTTTGGCCCTTCTTTATTCCTCATGGACTGAACCATATTTCTGTGAATGGATTTGTTATTCAGTAACATCCACCAAATAGTTCATTTAAGCACATTTCCGCCTCCAGAACACTTGCGAGCTGCTCACTTCAATTATCTGCTATTCACAGTGCGCGAGTGGTAGCACAGTACTGTTTCCAGTTCCTGACTACAGGAAAAAAAAACTTTTCAAATCGGAGAGTGATAAGCAGCAAATGCTAAATCACTATTCATAAATAGCTTTCAGAGATAGATGACTGCATGGCTACATGCTCACATTAAAGTCTATGAACCCTACAAAATAGAGAAATATTTTTACAAATACCTTCAGGAAAGAAGAATCTGACCCCACATACAGCTATAATCACATTCAGTACTTTATTTCTAAAAGTATTTACAAATGGCCTTTTGTATTAAGCAGCAATTTGATATCCATGAGAGATTTTTAAACTCTTGAGCAGTGATACTATACTGAAGAATTCATTGCTGTTTTTCAAACGGAAAGAAGAGACACATCCAAGGAAACTCGGTAATTTTTAAGCAGATTCTGCACCTTCTCTACTGGCAATCATCACCACTTCCTTTTCCTGTTTTGTGTGCTGTATACATATGTGAGTAATGTAATCTTCCACCCAAAGCTGTGACGCTAAAAACCCACCCACATTTTTCCACTACCTGATAACTAATCACTTCAAAATCCTCTTTGATTACAGTGTGAAGCATAATAATAACCATGAAGGGAGATGACCAAAAATTTATTGGCATCAATCTCAATAGCTAAAAGCTGGTTATGCTATTTCTGTGCCAGAAGAAGGAGAGGTGCTATACTATATAATTTAGTGACTGGATAACAGCATTCTGCTGCCATGGTTGAGTTGTGGCATGTGATGGTTGCACAGTGACATTTGGGTGGCGGATTGATGGAGAGCTTTTACAGCACTGAGTTTGACAGGGTGTGGCTGTGCTATGACTTTGCCATGGGTGACTTAATTTTTTAAGGTAGGAATAGACAAGAAGCTGTTTGAGATGACAGAAGTCAGAAATGAGATATAATAAGTACCACTCCAGCCATCTATAGTAACAACATCTGTTCCTTCTGAGTCCCCTTTTCATTTTTATTTTGAACTGTCAGTAAAAAAGACAAAATACCCAATGCTGTAACTAATGTCAGAAGAAATCAGCTAAAAATCAAGACAATGAAAGGCAGCAAACTTCCTACATTTCTTTGAGCCTAGCTACCCCAACCCCCTTGCTCTTCAAAATCCTCCCTCTTGCTTGCCAATACAGTGCTCGCCCTCTCTTTATTTTTAAAAATATTTTTTACAGTTAAGGGCTGACTGTAAGCTCCAGGGTTGATGGGGACTTCAATTCGATGCTCACTTCAAAGGGAATATGCTGGGTGCTTACACACGAATGGCATGTCATCACTTCTCTTGCTGCACGCAGTGTGCCCTGATGAATAATCGAGGCAGCTTTTATAGAGATGCAAGAAATGCCGATCACAGTTTGTCTCTGAGTCAGTTGACATTTTTATTTTATATATAAAGTAAATTAGGGTGGAAGACAGAGAGCAAGAGATGAGGCTGTGTGCCAACCTCTTCAGATCTCATTTAGTCTATGTTACAGAGCACTTAGTCTTTACAATCCAGCATGCTAATAAGGGGCATATATCCCTCCTCTGAGAAATTAATACATCTTGAGACAGCTTAAAGGAAAAGCAAAAAAAAATTTACAGCCTTTAGTGTAGACATCTGTGCCTCTGTATGTGTGTCGGGATTAGAGAGGGAGTGGAAGGACCTGCAACATTACTGAGGAGGGGGACATGGTGGGTGTCCGTTGTTTCCACAAGCTAAGAGCCATTCCAACATCTATTAAAAGTAACCTGGTAATTGCATTGGACACAAACAATGACAGTGAAAAGCTAGCTCCCTTTACAAGAACTCTGCCACAGGGCTTTGAAAGCTCTGCTGTCCTTGTGATAGTCCCCCACCACCCTCCCATTGTGATTGGGATGTGACCTGCAACATCCACAAATATCCCAGTCCTACATGAAAGCAAGCAATCTTTTCTTTCATTAATTCAGAGTTTCGCCCGAATTCAAACACCAAGCTCAAAACTATTAGGCATGAAAATCTCCTGGAAGAATCTTCATAAGAATCACAGTTTACAAATTTAGTAATGAAGTGGACAATTATTTCAGTGAAATGTAATGTGATCTTTCACAGTAACAGCAGCAAAGAAGGATTAGATATTGCTGGGCCCACACACCATGCCATTTTTTGTCCTCAATTTCCTGCCTATATAGGGGTAAGAAATCAGATTGGTGGAAGATGGCTTGCATGTTTCCAAAAGAGGGGTTGGGCCATCCTCTTCTATATAAAGTCTAGACATCATGTATGCTATCCTTCATCATTTCCATCTTCTGTGCCTCTGTTCAGCCTAACAGATACTCAACAGAGACTCAAAGAGAATAAAGCCAAACAAGACCTGATAGAACAGAAATATTTGATTACGACATTGGACAAAAAAAAAGAAAGAAAAATAAAATGGAAAAAAAATTAAGAAGCTCACTGTGATGTAGAACTGTTCATTGAAGAGGCCTGTAGGGAGATACTTCTTGCAAGTTTAAAGGAAAACTTTGCAATTACAAATCAAATTGGTTGAGTTAAAATTGAAACAACATTTTAAGTGTTGGACTGGCATGTGTAGAAGGTTGCTCTTCAACCTGCATTTACTGATACATGAAGTAGCAAAGGTAAAATCGGTGGTTTGAGAATTGTGTCATCTCGCTTTCCAGTTTCTACAGTTTCAAGTTTAGTAGGTATGTCAGGCCTTTCTACTTATCGGCCCAGCAATATCTAAGCAGAAAAGGTCCAGATGAGACTAGACCTTGTGCGGTAGCTGAGCTATGCGTGGGAGAGTCCACCCTCATTTTGGGCTTTGGAAGAGGTCAAATTCCAGCTTGAGGATACTCCCAAACCTCAGAGAGACACATCACCTCACTGGGAAGTGAGTGGAAAGAAGTGTAGGCCATGTACTTGACAACTTGGTGAAGATACAAACTAAACTCCTTTTCAGATTTTATCTTTTTGATGAAACAAGAGTCTCATAAGTGCTTGAAAAGCCTGACAAGAAAAAAAAATCAGAAATTTCACAGGTGGGAGAACTGAAGCACAACATATCAACAGCAGAGCCTGGAAAAGAATTTGGAAAAATCAGCCATAACCTTCTGTCTATTCCTTGACATTTTTGCAGTGTTTTCGCTTATCTCTGGGTCCATTTGCTATCTATATCAGAGTCACTTGCCACACAACCTCACAGTGAAGCTAAAGCCAAAGCCTACTTTTCTACCACAATGTTTCAATAACCACTAGATAGGTCCCAACAAAGAGAGAGACCACCATGCACAGCCAGTGAGAGTGAGGATCCTGGGAGACTATGCCAGACCCAAGTTTCATCAACACAATAGCTACCTGCACGCTAACTTGCAATTTAGTACATGATAACATACTCCCAGTGAATCCTCAATCTTTACAGTCCAGACAGTCAGTCCTGAAAAATATTTAAAAATATCACTTACTGTATTTAGTGGAAGAGGAAGGGAACTAGGGGAAGGAACTGGGAGAAGAAAATAGCAATATATTGAAGAGGAAAAAACCTCTTCAATAAGAGCAAGAAATAAAGCAGGAGAAAAGGGAGATGAGATGTAACAAGAAGAAGAAGTTGAAACAGGAGGGAAGAAATGGAAAAAGGGCAGTTGCAGAAGGATAGAAGTTTTAAAAAATTGGAAAATAAATTACAAGGTTTTTTCTCCTCAAGTGAACTTCTTGTGCAACATGGCTGCAGCAAAATTCACTTACAATCCTCCCCTCCCCTGCTAAAACTAGCCCAAGATTTCTCAGCTGAACTGCCAAAACTGAAATTTTAAAGCCAAAATAAGGTAGATTGGGAATGCTGTCAGCATAAGAGCTTGAGCACACCACCCTTGTGCCTTCCCATTTTAGGTGGGTGTTGGAGTGACAATAGCAGCAGTGATCCCCATCTGAAGGGTAGATGTCTATGAAAACCATCCCTCACAGGCTTTGGACCTGCAGCCAGGCTGCTCAGCCACCACAAAACATTCAGTGGTAGAAACCTGCAGTCCAGGGAGTGCATGGCACTCCAGCACACAACTCCTCTCCTTTCTAGTACAGGCAAAGGTGTCAGAGGGGTTACTCTGTGTTACCACTCTCAGCAGGCTACCACTTACAAGCACCTGCTTCCCTTGAACTGTCCTGGCTGCTCCTACCACCATGGAAGAAATCAGTACAGGGTGCATAACACTGGGACTGTGAAGTATTGCTTGGTCTCTGTCTTCCCTCTGCCTCTTTTTGCCTCACAGCTTCTCTTACCAAATGACCAAAATATTTCCATTTCTATTTTCCCCCTGTTTACCCTTTCTACTGTGCTTTACTTGTGTCCTTCATTTGCAATTAAAACTCTCTATTACTGGGCTATCTAAAAATAGTCCTTTTATTATAATTATTCTATGTGCCTTCTTCTGCAGTCTCAATATTCTGAAAAGCAAATTGTTTTCACTCATACAGAACATTAATTCCCTGTCCTAGCTCTGTGCAAGATGCAGTAAGAACTTTCCTTTTATTTTTGGAATCTCAGCATTTCTAATCTCAGGACTGTGCACATCAGAAGGGAAAAACCCAAAACAGACGAAATGAAACCACTGAAAAAAATTTGCATGTAATAAAAGATATATGATTATTATTATTCAAAGTGTGGCAAAGTCCTAATTTTCTCCTACCCAAATCATATATCTTCAAGAAAATATTTTCTCCGTTGAGTTGCATGTTTCCACTTTTATGGACTCTAACATGAATGAATATGAGTTAAAGAGGTGTACTGATAGTTTACATGATTATTTTTCTTTTTGCTACCTTATCAAATTAAAAATGTCTTTGTATGTATGATTTAAGTGGTTAAATAATCTATAGGCTATTTGCTTTACATGGAATCAAAATACAGATAGTTGATTTTTTTGTATTTTCTTTTGTTAAGCTAGTGAGTTAAACATATCCCAGAAGCACAATGCCACATTAGTGTTACTGACTGCAAAACTGAGGCTGTGGCTGAATTGTGGCAGCTTGTTAAGTAAGAATACTGGGTAGAAACACTGACTTTGTCTCTCTCTCCTATCAGTTGTTTCACTTACATGTTGGGGTAAAAGAAATTTTCTGGATGGGAAGATGCTGAGAGTTTTTCTAATTTTTTCAGCAGTAAATGTTTCTTTTTAGTTTAATTTGGTGGTTATAAAATGCCCCTGTTTCATTTGTATGCCTGTTTGGGGGTCTGTACAAGATTCAGATTCATTATCTTGTTTTATCAAGCATGTAATAAATAAGCACAACTAATTTGAAACTTTCTATTTGTTCATGTTGTTTATTTCTGTATCTGTACTTACCACAGTTTTTCTAGCTCTCCCTTTTTTCCTGTTTGCTGTACTCTTACTCGTGTTTTCTTAAATTTGACTGGAAGTTCCTCACAGTCATACTGTCACATATATTCACACAACATAGACTGCATTGGGACATTGGGACCCTGATACTTTGAGGAATTTGAGAGTGATCAAAAACAGACCTGATAAACAATTAGTAAAGGTGTTTCTTTAATCTGTTCATTCATGATTATGGCACTGGGAGAAGAAAAATACCAAAGTAGTTTTCTGGGCAATTTATTATAGCTGTCTATATCTGTGGCAATGAACACCTAGTAGCTGCCTTCCAGGAGAGCACAAGGGCAAGAAAGACATCTACATTGGGACAAAGGCATAAAACAAAAAATTCAGATCTAACTGATAAACTTCCTTCTTTCAACACATCTAAAATAATTTTCTGCTTCTTTACTTGACCTCTAGCTCACTCAGCCCTCAGTCTACTGTAGAAAGCTTTATAACTTTAACCACAGATGGTTTTTTTGCGATTGTTCCAAAGATAGCTCAATTAGGTACATCAAAGAGCAAAGGAAGACAAAACCAAATCCAATTCACAAGGAGCAAATAAAAACAATCCATCTTTTCTCCCCAAAATAAATAGGAGACAAGGATATGGATTCTACTGTCTGATGATGCACAAAACCTACAGAGATTATGCAGAAAAGTACATACATGTATATATCTTTCCCAGTGCAGTTTCATACTTGAAGGAAGTCATTCAGTCTGTCTGCTCAAAGGAGATTCAAGGCTCAAGGTCATGGGTGAAATCATTCACCTTCCACTGGAAACTTCTGTTTACAATGAGCCCTCCCAGCACTTCTCCCTGAATTTAGCGCAGGAAGCAAAAAGTTCAAACTCCATCAATTTCTGTCTGTTTTCTCCCCCTCCAGTTGAAACTCATCACCATTTTAAAGCACCAAGGCAGTCTGAAAGGTTCACCCTAGTGACCATCTTGCAAGGCTGTCAGAGTGGAAACCTCATTGAGAAGAAGCAGCATCAAGTCAAGTAGGACATTCCAGAAAGGGCTCCCCTCAGCCACATTACAGTAACTAGATCTTCCAATGACCTTCAAGATGCCACTTCAGTTCCCTCCAAAGAGACTTAAGCAGCCTCTCTGCTATTAAGATGTTTCTTCATTTGTCAACAGAAAGCTGCTCAATTGCTAGCCTGAGCAAATTTACATAGAAATTACCAGTGATACTCTGCAAACAGTTAGGAGAATGACAGCAGACACCCAGCAGAAACACTCCAGGATACGCAGCCTACAGAGTCACTACTCAGGAAAAGACATGGAGGAAATTGTTACCAGGAAAATTCACTGGACTTGCAGAACTATTAATATATGGGCAGTCAGCAGTGTGCAGTCTACTGGGGCTCTGACTATACTAGTTCAGCCAAAACCTTTCCACAGAACAAAGATGATGTTGCTAGCAATTCCTTCCTACCCGACAAGCATTTCCAAGGTGCCTGGCAGCTGAATCTTACGTGAAGCCTGAAGATGAGAGGGCAAATTGTTATCCCATCCTGATAAAGGATGCCTGGCTTTTCAGCCTGGCACTCAACTTTATCCTCCTGTCCCTGACACCCTCAAAGCTCCTCCTTGAAGAGAGCAGACTCTCCTTGTCACACTCCTCAGACCCTCCATCTACTCTCAGTCTTCCCAGAGCCCTTTCCATTTCCCCACTAATGGAGACAGCACTCGGGCAAATCAGGTGCCTGATCTGTTCAAAGCTGCCATTTCTTTTTTCCATTTTTTTACCTCCTTTCTAGGGTTCTTGACCTGATCACTATGGACTTTTAGGTGAAAAATTGTAGACCTGTGAAGTCTGCACTTAATCCTTTTGTCAAGCACTACTTGCTGTAGTATCTAGCCTCCAAAGCCTTGTATGAGTGCTCAATCAGTGATAAAATACAAATCTGACATGGTTGCTTCTTGACTGGGAGTATGACTGAAAGAATGTTCTAGGTTCTCAAGGGCAGCATTTGCTCAGCACTGTCCTTCAATGGAGCAATTCTTCTACAGCAATCAACAGCCTCAGCACAAGGTCTTCACCCTACAAAAATTAACAGGCAACCCAGAGACTTAAAAGTAATTATGGCTGAGGAACACTAAGAGTACTGGGCCCTGTCTACCCAAACAGGGACAGTCCAGGAGTCAAATGAAGTAGTGGGCACTAAAGGATACCAAGAGGCAAGTCTACATTTCCCTAGACACCACTGCAGCAGAGACTGTTGGGTCATTTAAGAGCAAATAAAGAAGAATCGAGCAGCAAAAAACTGTCTTTCCATGTGCAGTGATGTACATTAATGGAGGTACATTTCTGTGAGTGCACACACAAGAGAAAAAAAAGGTGGGAGTTCAGCAGGGCATGGGGTATCTGATGCTTACTGCGTGCTCTTAACATGAAATGACTGCACAGAGTAGAAGAAAAATCCCATTTCAAATAATGATCAAAGCCATCATAGGGAAATGAGTAGCTTCCACTTCTTAAAGCACATAGGCAGATAATATTTATTCCACAGTATAGACAAAACTCTGCTTTCTGTCAAGGGGAAAGGAATAAATTGTTTTCCCATAATGGTGTTTTCTTTTCAATCAATTTCCCTTCAAGCTTGATTTAAGAGGATGCTATGCCAGAACCTCAGGCGAATGGAAGAAACCTAAGATACTCCCCCATCAAAGGTGAAAACGATGATGCAGTCAAATTTAGAGTTCCATCTAAACACCAGTGTTGCACACGAGTACAGTCATGCACTCCTCTCCCTCTTCCTCCCCTTCAAATAAAAGGTTTGCAGCAACAGCGCAGCACAGAGCCAGCAACAATGAGGAAGAAAGAGTTCAGAGCACAAGGAATAACAGCAGTGGATACCCATTGGAGTGCATGGTGCTTTAGTCAGGGATAGAAGTCCTAGGGAAACTGTTACAGGTCATTTTGCTACATACACAGGCATATGCTGTATATGTTATAGATTTTTAATTTTTTGTTATTAGTGAGACCTTTGTAGATATTATCTTATTATTAATATGCATGAATATAAGAAAGAACAGTTACATTTGTCTTCTAAGAAAAGCTGGAAGGAGACAGAATGAAGCATGAGATTGCTCCAAAGGCATTGCAGGCACTTAGGTACTTGCAGAGCTAGGTCATCAGGGAACACTTTGGATTTAAAAATACCGCCTTGTTAAAAATTGTGCGTATTTTCTGGGGTTACAAACAGCCCCTTGAGTTGGAAAAATCACAGTAGTTTCTATTTCAGAAAGAGACTGATGTGGTAGAAACTTTCCCATCTTTTAAATGCAAATTGTAGAAAGACTGTTTTCAGGAGGACAGGAATTTAAAAAGAAAATTCTTAAGTATTTTTTAGTCTTGGAAAAATGTTGACAGTTTGACCCACAAATAGTATGAACACTCAGAACAGTTCCAGTAGTATCAGAACCCAAACACATAGTCTCAAAAGTTCAACTAAGCCTTTAACAGACACAAATCGGAAAGACAGAGGACCCCTTATTCTTCCACTCATAAGGTTCCTCACAGGATGCAATTACCAGTTAAATAAATCATCTCTGCAAAAGTCATGGGATTCTTACTGTAAGATTTTAGTGAGGGGATGTTGATTTAAAAGACACAACTCCATCCCATATTCTTCCTGACAGACATTTCATTTGAACGGATGCTGCCTCAAGACAGAGGTGCTTTGCATGTTTGAGTACAATGAATTCCTCATGGCAGTACAGTAAATAAACATCTAGCAAATGATTTGGGTGTTCAGTGGACTTTGCAAGCAAGATTCTTAACAGCAATGCTAGTTAAGCAAAAGCTAATGAACACTTACTACAAATGACATTCCCATTTCCTGGCCCTAATTCTCTCATTACTTATCCACAGGCGTAACAGGCATGTACTGGTTTTAGCATTACTGACAACAAAAGCCAGAAGCACAAAGGATGCCACAGCCAGTGATGACAGCCCCAGAATTGTAGCTGTTGATTAAGTTGGGGAAGGGGGCTGCTGGGGAGGACTGAGTTAACACCCAGCACAGACCAGCTGGGACTAGCAACGAGAACTTGCTCCTGGTGCCGAGTACTTATCCATGCACATGTGTATCTGTGCATGCACCTGGACAAGGAGAGTCTTACAGGAATCTTTTAAAGAATAAGATTTTCTCCACAAATGTAGGCCAACAAGTTAATTTTCTTCAGAGTAGCGTTAGGCATTCCAAAATCCATATTTAAGCATCTACAGAATTGTCCTCATTCTCAGAAGTGCTGAAATTGCCAAGAGCTGTAAAATCCTCAAATCTTGAAAACCAGGCCACATCTTTAGGTGCTTGAAAACAGATTCAAGAGCCTAAGTTTAGGCATCTGTATTCCTGACTGTAAACTCATATTACCCAGGAAGACCTGCTATAATTCATCACACATACATGACATTCTCAAAAATGTACAATACTCATTGTCCTGAATTTTCAGTTGCAGCTGAAAAGTACGCTGCCCAGATGAGAGCAGGATCACAAAGGTAGCCACTGCCCTTCTTCTCCTATCTTCTGGTGGTATTTATGGCAGTAAATTACAGTGACTGTCAAAGCACCCAGTGAACAACAGTGGCAGCTGACCTGGCCCATTACCTTTATCTACCTGCAGTCCCCAGAGAAGAAAGGATGAAATTGATGTAAGGTTGCACGAATAAAAAGAGTGCTGGTTTTGGCTGGGCTAGAGTTAATTTTCTTCAGAGTAGCTGGTATGGAGCTGCTTTGGATTTATTTTGAACACAGTGTTGATAATACAGGAATGTTTTTAGCTGTTTTAGAAATAGATAAAACACAGCCAAGGCCTTTTCTGCTCCTCACACTACCCCACCAGGCCAGAGGTGCAGAGGAAGCTGGGAAGGCACACATCCAGGGCAGCTGACCCCAACTGACCAAATGAATATTCCAGACCAGTAGGCACCATGCTCAGCATATAAATGTGGGGGAAGTAGAAGGCAGGGAGGATGTTCGGAGTGATGGGGCTTGCCTTCCCAAGTCACCATTACATCTGCCTTTCTAGGAATGACTGAATACCCACCTGACCATGGGAAGTGGTGAATGAATTCCTTGTTTTGCATTGCTTGTGTGTGGCAATTTCTGCATTTAAATCTTCATAATACAAGTGAAATAAGCTCCATACCTATCAATGTCAATCACATTTATTACACATGCGAATAGGGTATATCTGTTTATTAAATATTACCAAGTAGAATTCAGTCGCATCATTTGAAATTGATGTCAGATCCTTCAGCTTAGGGAAATTAAAAAGAAATACACACAACTATGTGATATGCTGGTGCCTCAGCAGGGAAATAGCTTTCCCCTGTGCTACATGTGGCAAAAGCAAAATAACAGCATAGATAATATTTAAAGGAAAAACCACACTAAAGAAAGTTTCATCAATGAAATAGCCAGTATAGAGAAGATTTTATTTTAGTACATGTATACAACTTCTCTGCCTCCTCTGAACCCAAAATCATGGCATCATCTCTGTGAAATACCCTGTAACAAAACTTTTAGTATGAATCAGGGTCTTCACATACCTCCCATCTCCATTTTTCAGCAGCATTTTAAAATATTTGCTGCATCCTGTAGCTTTGGTGCTAAGACAGCAGCAAAGACAACATATTCTACAAACTGGCTGCACCTGTACACAACTATACTGTCCCACACAGCTGGCAAGTACTCTGATAAATGGGCATACTAGAACCACACAAAATTCTTTTGAATGTGAGGTAATTCATCATATGTGGCAACATCTTACTAAAACTGCAGTGAAAGCAACCACATTTTCATAGCTTATTTTATCAAAATATGTCCCTATTTGTCTACCATGTTTACCTTCTCAATATATTCTTAAAAAGGGTCAAATTCTCAGCTGTCCTAAAATGTGGTATTCCACTTATAATAGAGCTGTTATTGTCTTGAATAAGTGAGAATCTGATTACAAATTCCTTCACTTAACAATAAACTATGACCACTTCTGGGATGGTTGCAACCACCATTCAATTGCACACAAACAACTTTATCTAAGAGTTTATAGCTGGAAATAAAGTAAAAGATCTTTTTCCAAAGATACAGAAAGAGGAAATTAACATAGGAAATTAATCCAAAGTGGCCAATGCATTGAAATATATTGTTCCAACATTATGTCCCAGAGAACAACACACCCACTAGGTCACCCACAACCATGAGCACAGTTTAGCTTAACCTCGCACAGAGCGACCAAGCGTGACTCCTACTAGGAGCCACAGTCACTGCCTCTGCCCCACCAGCCTCCTCTGGTGAGGCCATATTCCTTTGAGAGCTACCCACAGAAGCCCCTCACATTTTAATAGGACTATCTCTGCTGTAGCATATGGCTACATGCTTCTTGAATCCAGTGCGCAGAGGGACTTGCTTACTCAGCTCTAACTTCTTCCCAGAGGCTCAAAAGATGCTAAGAGGCTAAGCTCATTTGTTCAAGCATAGAACCAGTCACATGGCTTCTAGACCACCCTGTTTACTCACCAACCTGGCCAAACACAAGGCAATTCCAAATGCAGGTTTGCCAGCAAAAGGCCCTGCAAACCTATCCTTAGCTCATGTGAGCCAAAAATGCTCCAGTGCAAAGGTGGCACCTCTGAGCTCTTTCTAGCAAAAATTCCTTTTCATTTGCTATGTGCCCAATGGCACATGAACTAGAAATAAATTCCCAAGGTGTAATAAATAAGAAGTGGTCTCTTAAATACTTTTTGTCCAGAAACTTCCCTTTTCACTTGTGTTGCTACAATCTTCTTTTTTGCAGTGACTTACTCAGGGAAAGACTTCGGCAATACTTGAATGACTTGAAAGTGGTATTTAACACAGAAAAAAAGACAGGGCGAGGAATGGCATTCACGCCAAATAGCTGTTAAAGAGGTTACAACAGAAGAGTGAAAAAAAAAATTAAGATCCTGGAGTCTGGTAAGAGGAGAACAGGAATGACACAAAGCAGAAATGGAAGGAAGAAAATAATTTTGTGGTGCTCTGGATGACAAGCAATATGATTCGAATACGAAATGTAAAAAAAAACTGGCAGTTCAGAAAGAAATGTGAAGCAAACAAGATGAGCACAAACAGAGAAATGGCTGCAGATTGCTATCTCAGCAGCCACTTGAATGAACAGCACACAAGGAAATCCAGAGGAAGAAATTCACAACACTCAGTGCAAGAGATCTACAGAACTAAGAAAAAAGCTTCTAGCTGGAAGACTGAGTTTAGTCAGGAAAGTGAGACCTGTTGTTGGCTGTGCCAGATCAAGAATCGGATGAGTGACAGCTGGCCAGTCACCTCCTTCCTGTCAGCTGGAGCTCAGAGCTAGTGGTGGGCCAAAGGAAGGAAAGCATGCAGTGCTACAAATTTTAGTGTATGGCGCTTGACACTGAGAGAGGAGTTGCTCTCCGTGTCTCACAGCGTAGGAAGAAAAAGCTGCCTCTGAATCTTGGTATCTCTGCATGGCACAACTTCCCAGGATGCCACCATTCACATAGCAATGTCAGATCCAGGTATTTCACAGCAAGTATTTGTCTTTGAAACCCTAAGCTCAGTTTTGCAGACTTCCACACAGGAGAACACCAGTGAAAGTTGCCTAGGAACGTTCCTGCAAGAAACGACTCAATGGCAGAAGTGGTAGGAGTATTGGGGACCACAGGAAAACATCTGGGTAAAAAGGCTCGATTTCTCTGCCATACACATTTCATCCTTTTTTTCATCTCTTGTAATAAATAAACTTAAAAAGCTTCCCATGTTAAGCAATATACCATCAACATTAAACCTTGAGTTTATGAAGCTCATTTCCTCCTTTCATTAGCTCTTACTGTCCTATGTGTGCTGCTGCAAGTATCTCTGCTGTTTGTAGAGAGATGGTGGCTTGCTGCCACCTCGGTCCCTGTGGAGCTGTGCTCTTCACCATGACCCTGTTATTCCAATGCTGCCTTTCTTATTGCACCCTCAAAGGGCCAACTCTTCACAGAGGCAGACAGCTACAGTAAGTAGATATACATGTCATGTGCTCTGTTATTTATGAATTGCAACATTATTTTTAAAAAAAAGGGAAAAAAGAAAGAAGAATAGAAGAGAGACCTTTTGTCTCATATCAATGCCAGCAAATGTACAGGCTACTGTTAGCAGACCAAAGCCAGTGAATACTGAAAAGAAATGGTTTGAAATTTCGGTTAAGCTTTGCATGGAATATGGTTTGCTAATATCCAGCATTCAATTCTGCCTCACGACCTGTGCGACTATGAATGTTCAGTTCCTGAGAAATGCTGAGGAGAAGAGAAGCATGGACACATAGCAGGATTAGCAAGAATGAGCTTTAGAG
Organism: Struthidea cinerea; assembly: GCA_013397865.1. Classification (NCBI taxonomy): domain Eukaryota; kingdom Metazoa; phylum Chordata; class Aves; order Passeriformes; family Corcoracidae; genus Struthidea; species Struthidea cinerea. The sequence goes on from VZTI01005483.1 coordinate 2,331,363, forward strand.
TTACTGGCAACATTTGCTTTAGTGTAAGAATGCTTTTGGTAGGTAGTTACTGAATATCTGGCCTAAATATTTATTACTCTCTTACTTGATGGTTTGTTCATATTCTCTAAGTACTGTATATTGTATTTCTGATAGGGTTTTCCAAGCAACTTTTATCAGTGAGAGATTGCTCATCAGTTACATATATTGTTCCATATAACACTTCTAACACACTAAAGATTTCCAATGTACTTAAGATTCCACCACACCATACAGCAGGGAGTTCCAGAGTATTCCCTTACTCTTAGATTTCAAATATGCAGCTTCTTTGGGAATCACCTGCAAATATGCACTGTTAACATTATATTCCAATCTTGCATTAGATAACATAGTCTCGCTGTGTTTAATACAGATACATAATCAATTAAAACCAGTGCATGTTAAGGACGCTACTTACAAGAAAATAAGAGTAAATCTACCAGCACTCAAGAAAAGCCTGGAGCACACCATAGAATAAAGCCAGTGCTGTGATTTCAGTATTTAATGATAGAGAGCTGTGTTCAATAACAAAGTGTGTTTCACTTTAGATTAACATCACTTAAGTTATTGAAAACACACTGTGCTATGTAGCTTACTTTTTCCTGGAGGGAGAAGGAAGGACAGTATTAAAAACTTCCTTTCATTCCTTAACTTAATCCCAGTTTGAAGAACTCAAGATAAAAACTGGAGATGGGCTTTCATTGTAGGGTTTCTCAGCTTTCTAATTATATCCCTTACTCTCTAAAACATGCACTGCAGTAAAGAACCAGAGGAACTAGCAGACTGAGGGAGACTGAAAATGTCTTAATTCTTCTGACCTTTACCACAATTTTCTTTCTCCAACAGAATACACAACTGACCTTTTCCACCTACTGACAAGACAGCTTATGGCAGATTTCCATTATCGAAAGCTCTCTGCAAATTCACTGCAGTTATTACTGGCAACCCAGCTCAGCTCTGCAAGGATATTATACACAGCTCCCCGAAACCTTAACTGTTGGTTGTTTCTGGTTCCAGAAAGTCACAGTGGCCATGCTTGCATACCTGCCAGCTTTCCAGATGTGCACAGAGGCCAAATACCTGCAAGACAGCCAAACATTACAGATGTTCCCAGCAGAAACAGGGCTGAAGCGTTGCCAGATGCACCAAATGTTCATCTAGGTCACAAACTTCGTTGGGTTGAGGGATGTCTCAGTCATTAGGCTGCCTGCCTAGCATACAGGAGATCTCTCTCTGACTTCGGAGGTGACATTGAGAAAGTCACTAAACCCCTATGGCTCTGCTCTTTGTCTGTAAAATGGGGGTGGACTGCATCTCCTCTTCAGTGTTATGAAACTCTTGTAGACAGTGAATCATTTACAGCTACTCTGGTAACAGGGTCCAGATGGAGAAATTTGCAGAATATTTTAGTTGAAGTTTATAATTTAATTAAGGAAAGACAACAAAATATTGTGGGGTATGGTATACAGGTTTTATTGGTATAAGTGGGATAGGTGTATTATGCATGCCTAGAAAAGCCAAGTGATTCATGAAGTTCGTATCGACTGACTAGCAACAAAGACTTTATATCCAGCTGCACTATCCTGGTCTCTGTAAATTTCAGACTTTTATTAAGAAACCCAAATGTTTGTGATACTTTTTATATTTTTTCACATCTTTTTAATTTAAACTATTTTTACATTGCTCCAGCTGTAAAGCCAGACTCTTTTAGTAACCATGTATTCAACTACAAGGCTCACTGTGGCAGAGAAAACTTTATATTTTTATTCCCAAAATAACCTGTATTCTTATGCTTGCTTGCTTTATTTAAACTAGTTTCAATACAGACACAGTCAAGAGTATTTTGAGTGGTTATCATATATCTTCACAGAGAGCACCAGAAAGTGAGAAGCTTTTCCATAACTATATGTGCCTCTATGGTCAGCAAAGATGCTGGGGTTTGCAAAGGAGTCAAAGGCAATAAGACTTTACAACAAAAGAGAAGTTTTAATCTATAAATCAAGGCAGCAGTCTCATTGAGAGTGTGGGAGTGATATTTGCCTTCTTCACTCAGACTTGGCTTGGGATTTAAAATCCCAGGGCTTTCCACCCTGCATCCTACTGTGGGTTTACAGGGAAACGAGCACTGAGAGAGAATATGAATGCTCAGACAGGAAGACCAAGAAAAGAATAGGAGAAGAGTACGTGCAAAACGACTACACTGCAAGTGGGAACCAAGCCTCCTTACATGCATGACCACTCAAGATCACGTTTTGAAAACAGAAGTGGAATTAAATGGGACTTGAAGAGGCCTGTGATGCATCCTACCAGTAGAGACCTTCTCGAGGAACAAATCCCAGAGACAGCTAGAGAAGTCCTGAGTGCAGCACTCAAACCTTATTACAAACAGCACAAAATATTAAGTCCGATATATGTAATCTTAGTGCAAGAATGTCAGTGGTCTGACTATATTTACTCTTTGGGTACATGTATTCTTGGTTACATAAAATTCCCCTGCAGACAATATTCTTTGCTTTGCTGTATTTTGCCAGTAACCAGTCATAATATTTTGTACCACTATGACAGAGAAAACACTGTCCATAAAGCTTTGCAAGGGCCTTCCACAAAGAAAAAATACACTCCCAGAAATAGCATTCCAGGAAGGTGTTATTTCAGATTTTAAGGCGACCAGAACTAGCACATGGTTCATGTACACTTAATTTAGAATTCTACTGACACTACCTAATAGTTTATTCTACGTTGAAAGGAATTTACAATATAGGTATCATTAAAAATTATCCCATGCTTCAGACAGAATCTCTCAGACTGAATGAACTGTGACTTATAATCAAAATCTAAGAACAGGAAAAAAGTATTATGTAAAACATACTACATATATCTTTTAAATAAATATATAGTTATAATTTGCACACAGAGAGAAAAGATATTGAATGAAAATTAATGTAGGTAGAATTCAGAAAGGAGCACATATTGAAATCTTACACAAAAACCTGATCTCCCTGTAGAATTCTACCTGGTTTGTTTTGTTTTGTAACACAAAAAAGCTTGGGTAAATATGTAAAGGATGGATTATTCATTATTACTTAGCTAGTGGGTTTAGCTCTGACATTTCCTTCTACATTTTCCTTCAGACTGCCTACCAAATACTACAAAGCTCCATTTGACAATGCTCAGCAGGAATAGACATGAAGAAAATCTGTGATTATCTTAGACTGATTTAGGAAGACAGTTTCAAATTTGAATATGAAAATGCTGGGCCAATGCTGACTAGGAAGAGAAATAAAAATCTACAACATGAGATGCATAGGAAAGATGGAAGAACCAATGCAAAATGATAAAAATCAAATTAAAAGCATAAAAATACAGACTAAAGAAATTTAGACTGTAAATCTTCCAGAAAGTGAAAAGATGCTATGGAATTATTATTTATTCTTAACAATGTTTTCCACTGAACCTTAAAACTGGATCACAAATATAAATTAACAGTTTCATTTCTCAGAGGATAAAATCTCATCACACATAATTAAAACACAGACGAATGGAAAACGCAATTGAAAACAAAGCTGTAGGGGCCTCACTGGTGCCAAGAGTAGCATAAAGTAAGCTTTCTGTTTCTGAGGATGGTGATTGTAGAAAAAGTAAAAGACTTGCAGATACAACCACAAGGATACTGCATGAGAGAGTCTTGGGTTTTTAAAGATGTGATTACAGAGGAATGATCTTCCAGTGGTAAAACACATACACAGGATAGTAGGACATCTCTTATATGCACATCGAAACATTGCTGCTGAATGCAGAGACAAGGTGACTTTGCTGAGCAAAGGCCACAGTTTCAGACATGTATCTTTTGCTTTTCTGTCATAGCCATCTGAATATACTACCAAAATCTGATGCACAGCTAAATCTTCAAGAAACTGCTGCTCTGGGATCCTTTGTTCATTTTGCCACTTTTCACATGTGAACTCCTCCCTCTTCAGCAACCCAAAGGTGAGATGCTCCCTCAGCCTGTCTCTGTCTGCTGCTGAGTACTTTAGACTCATTTTGCATCATGGAAAGAAGGTCCTTTTTGATGTCTGCCATTGACAGCCATTCTTCTTTCCCACTCATCCTTCCTCAGCAGGCAAACACATAACTCATGCTAACACTCCCACTGAAGGTGAGAGTGATGGCCAGTTTGAGCATCCTATTCTTTTTCCTAATCTGTAGCTGATAAACCCCAGTATGACTCAACTGTTTGTCCCTGAGAGAAGGCTTAAAATAAAGCAAAGCTGCAATGGTGAGAAGTTGGATAAATAAACGTTTGAGTTGTTTGGTTTGTTGTTTTTTTTCTGGAATATTTAGTTACAACTGACAGAAGTTGCAAGAATTATATACTTCCTCAACACTTTGGAACTGCATTGAAGTCCATGATGATCCTTCCTTGGTTTTGCAGGATATGCAAACTTTAGATTTCACAAAACTGTAAAGATTTCATACGGATCCTCAGAAACCAGGTATTTCAGGAAACATAAAGCTGATATTTTCCACACTGATCTAGGGGAAGAGGGTAAGTACTGCCTGGAAAGCTGTAACTATGGCTTTATCTCTACCATCCTCGCCTCCAGGGAGAGGTCAGAGAAGAAGCAGCTAATTTTGCTTTCTCATCCATCTTTAAGAGGGTTTATTTGTACGTGCATATGGGGAAAAAGAGATGAAGGGAATACCCCCTTTCAGGAATGGACCTGAGAATAGGAATTTCCAGCAGCACAGCATGTCACCAAATACTTTGTTTCTCTACCATTATCAAGAGCAATACTTTGTTTGTCCTTGCCTGCCAGATTTGCTTTGTAGGCTTTACCACATACAGGCCTTCGTTTGCCACATTGTGGCATAGGAAATCTGGGGTTGTCTCTCTGTGGGGCTAATTAGGTCAGGGATTTCTATTCTATTCCAGTATCTCTATTAAACGCCTGAAAGTACAGACACCAAGGCTTCCAACTGGACTCATCCTTGCTCTGTATTTCCAACCAACAGAGACAAATGCCCTAGAAAAATTGCTACTAGAGCAAGCAAACATTAAAAACAGAGTTTGCTTTTCTTCTTTTAAATGAGTTAGTTAGAAACCAGTCAGCTGTTTGTTCAACATTCTGAGCCAAAGCCAAGCACCAATCTCTCCCTTGACTTACATTAGCTTTGAGAGCGCAAACAATAAGCAAGCTGGGGTTTAATGAGCCTGTCTGTGGGATCAGTCTGGCAGAACGAAAGAGGATGGTCATTTTTTGAGCTATCCCAGTTTGAAACAGAAACTACAGGGGGGATAACAAGAGAAACAAAGAACTAAGGGCCTGCAGAGATACCTCACTAAAAGGATTTCATTGAGAGCAACTCCCTCATGGCTTCTTTACTCCAGCTGATTGTAAGATACTATTTCCCAAGTACTGGCACTGAGCAGCTAACCCAGATCAGCCTGCATCAGCCTTTGGCATAGTGCAGTGGCACACCTGGGCTGGGAAGGAAAGACTGAGCCTCTTGTCCAGGAACGTATATTTTCTTTCAGAGATTTGCTTCAAATAAAATGTGTACTATACAACATGCAAAAGGAACATGATTCCAAAAAAACACCTAAACATCTCTAAATCCTTTCTTCAACTATTTCTGAACAACACATAATAGAACCTTTTGCTAAAACCCAATAGTGTTAGAAGCACAGACTTTCACCATCAGAGCCAAAATGAACATCCAAAACTTGTCTCTAAAACATGGAAGATAAACAATTCTAGACATAAACCACTCCACCTACTGGGAGTCAATGGCCAATACATGCTAGAGGAAATACAGAGCCGTAGTACCATCTTCAACCAGTCTCTTTTCCCCAACTTATGCCACAGACCCCATTCTAGGGCACATTTCATAATCTCTTTGCTATACAATTTAACAGCCTCCTTTGATTTGCCTGGCCTCCACACTCCTAAAGAGCAAGAAGAATGACAACTCATTAACCCAAGAGGTGCTCAGTTAGAAAGACAATACGTTGATAGAAAATTCTAAAGGCAGACAGGTTTAATGTCATAGACATATCTCTGGGCCATCCAGAGAAGGAATTTTCAGCTATTCCAAAGCAAGGTAATGAGATTTTCAAAATTTTACCTTGGTAACACATTCCCCAAGCTGCAAAACAATAATCAGAGAAACTGAACATCAGACAACTAAATGGTTAAAACCTTGCTTGTGATTCGCTGCAGATGCTTTCACTGGGAATGTTTGAGCATAATAGTTCTGCGTAGGAAGAAAGGAACTGTATTTTAGTCATCTGCATATATTCTAGTTTTGGTTGGGTTTTTGGTTTTTTGTTGGCTTGGGTTTGGGGTTTTTTTTAAAGGTACATTTAATGATTATTCAGAAGTGGACTATTACAACTGTTAAAAATAATATTCAAACAGATTGTAATCAGCTCCAGTGTCTCTCCACATGTGTGTGGGTTGGAGATGAGCACCACAGCCAGTAGGCAGGGACTTTTTTGGTACTGTTGGGGGTGTATATTAAATCTTTAAAAGTTACTCTGATTAATTCACATCAAGTCAGCATAATTTTCTTCACTGCTTAAGTATTCCAGCTGCCAAGATTCCTAAAAGAGAGTGAGCTGTGCTCCTGAGCTTCATGATTAGTGTCATGCCTTTTTTCTCAACCAGACTGAGACCCACCAACTCAAAACTTGGCTGGGACTTTTCCGCAATCTCGTTGTCAGAGCAATATACAGAAAGGTAATTTCATAGTAAGACTCCAAGTCTCCCTTCCTCAGCAGCTCTCTCCTTTTAGACTACTGATAGAATTCAAATTATGTAATTTCAGTTCCCTTAGGTACCTTCAAACTACTCCGGCTTTTGACATGAGTACCACGAAAATGCCTTCATACAAGGTTTGTCCATTAGCAAATGCCCAGGGAGCAGGAGAGGTGGAAAGATTTTGCTTCCCAATTAGTTTTATCTGGGATGTTCAAGGAAAGTCTTCCTTTCCTATTATATCATCCATCCCCTTAATGTCTAACTAGGAAAGCAGCACCAAGTTTTACAGAGCAGTTGTGGCTTCTCCCTAACAAAGATCCTTTTCTGTCTGCAGCTTTCACGTCATCATTTTGCTGATGCTTTTAATTCTTCTTGGTTTGCATCCATTTAAAAAAAAATAACCTGATTAGATTCCTTCCATCAGAAGGCTGAGGTCACATCAATCACAGCAAGAGTTTTCTGGACACAAGGAGAATGAAAATAGGTTGGATACCTCTACATTTTCCATTCTTCTGCAAAGAGTCAGAGTATCCATTCATATAATAATCTTTAATACAAGCATACAACACTTTATGTTTCATTCATCCTCAAAAATGCATATGCAATCTAACTGAACCTACTACAAATGAAAATCATATTCAAACTGTTCCAGCCAAAACAATACAAGTGTCAAGTACAATCTAAAAAAGGCTACATAGTGTTCCAAAAGAAAGCCTTTACATTTTCATATAAAAGTGTAACTCTCAATTTAAGATTTGCCTAAATTTTTAACCAGTAAAATAGTAACTAAGCACTATTCACATCCAGAAATACACTGAAGTATATTTTAATTATAGAGAAAAAAAAATGTGCTTGACTCTTTCCAATACTCTTTTCTATTTCAATCAGCAAATTGTAAAAACAGCCTTTGCAGTTCAGTCCTACATACAACAATTAAAAAAGCTACCTTTGACTTTGCTCTTCAGTTTTCTACTAATATATGAAATCATTACAGCTACACCTGTTCTGCTCATCTATACTACCTCCAACACTTGAAAAGTCAGCCTACAAATGCATTTTGCTTCCTAATCTCTTGAAGAGGCTATTGCTTACACCATTCACCTGATTGAAAAATATAGAGAGGCAGCGTAAACTACTGGTGGTCATGCAGAAGGTTTAAAAAACCTCTCTCCTGGCTTCAGTCATGCTTTCTGACATATGTACTGCCTCTTTTTATTATGCTAATGAGTCACATATAAATGTTCATACTGCTGAGACTGCTAAGGTTTACACAGAACCTATTCCATGAGCAGAGTTCTGATCTGTCTTAAACTCTGTTGCTATTGATCTTTGGTCCTTGGCCCCATGTAGATCAGGGTCCTCACATAATCAGTTCATTCAACATAGAAGTACATTTGCAGCTGCTACAGAAAAGTTGTATTTCTTTTTCTCAAGAAAAATTAACATGAAAATTATTGCTCTGGTTTTAGTAAGTAAATGAATATGAACTAGGCAGAAAGACACCAATGCATTCATTTTCTCATATAAACACGGGCTTAAGTGAACATTGCTCTGCAGAGGTGAGAGGCTTCTGGACACTGAGATAATCCAGCCCAGTAGCTTTTGTCAATTTAATTATTTTTTATCGAGATTGGTACTCACGAAACCATCTGTGATTGACAGCCCTGGAGATGATGTCCTTTGTTATCTATGGAACAGATACAAGGAGCAGCAATGCTTTTAGGTCTGATTTATTTTCATTTCAGTTTTAAATGTGTCCTTCGATTTTTAATTGATGATAGTGACATCTCTTCCCCACTAGCACCATTTTTTATTTTTCTGTAAAAGACAGCTAAGTTATTTCCTTCAGCCATATAGATTTTACTTCTAAACTGATTAATTCTCCCTAAATACAGACCATATCTTCATAAATACTTTTATTACCGTGATTGCCAAAAAGTCTACAGGTTACTTAATCAGTGACTTAACTTTTAAACATGGAAACTAATCTTTATTTACATTAAATACAAATATCTGGGTAGTTACATTTTAATAAGGTTTTGTGTTATGGAGAAGGCGATCAGTTAGAGAGATCTAACTGAAACTGACATTACAGAAAAGCAATAAGGAATGGAAATCAAGAAAAGGGAAAGGAAAATGGGGAACCAATAATTTTAAGATATTTGCCGTCATGTGCTGTTTCACCTGTATATATACCACTAACTACATGGAGCAATGAAGCCACTTTGAGGCAAGAGAATAGCACAAAAATGTCGTAACAGTGACAGAAAATTCACAACCAACATCTGCAGGAGGCAAAAGTGGAGGAAGAAGGAAAGGATAATCTAGTGAGTAGGCAATTACTAATCTGCTTAAACCCGAGCCTCAAGAACAATACGAACACGGAGGCTGGTTTGCTTGCAGCCCGGCTCATGAAGCAATGGTTGCCAAGACCCAACCGTCAACACGAACATGCACAGAGATTCTGCTGTGGGCAGCAATCAGATCCTAACATAAAAGGTAACATCCTAATCTCAAATCTTGATCTAAACCATGAGGTTTAGTACCCTTTCCAGTTTCCCTCTCCCTGTTAACAGCAATATCCAAAGTTACAATGATTATCAACATAAATGTCATCTCTGCATCTGGCTAAACTCTTGGCCTTAATGAAACCCTTTGGCAAATCATGCATCGTAATACCTAGATTCAGCTTGCTACCATATCACAGACTTCTTGTGCGTTACATACAAAATCTTAAAGACAAGGTTTTTAAAAGAAATTTAAGCACACTACACATCCTTACAAATCTGTTAGATCCTGTTCTTATAATGAGGATAGCTGCACCTTGCTGTACCTTACTTATCTTTACAACATCTCCAAATTACAGACTGTAAAAGCATTTACTGCTTGAGTAATGACTAGGCAGGTGCATAAGGGACAATGTATTTAGTGATGAAATTAGGCAAACTGTCACATAATGGCTAGTCACTGGCTCCTTTAGCTTGGAAGAATTATTTTCTGAAGACCATTCTCTTGTTCTTTGTTAAGTTTTAAGTAAGTGAAACATCAAGACTCCCAGAAATTACGTACACTATGATTTGCTTTGCCTCCACTTTTCACAGAAACATTAAGATGGGAAAAGACCTCTAATATCATGAAGTCCAATCATTACCTAACACAGCCAAGTCTACTACTAAACCAAGTCTCTAAGTGCCACATTTTTATGTTTTTTGAACACTTTCAGGGATGGTGATTTGACCACTTTCCTGGGCATTCTGTTCCAATGCTTGACCACCCTTTCTATGAAATTTTTCCTACTATCCAATCTAAACCTCCCTGTGGCAAGAGAGGTCATTTCTTCATCCTGTTGCTTGTCACCTGGGAGAAGAGACTGACCTGCACCTCTCACTACAACCTCCTTTCAGGTAGAAAGCAATAAGGTCTCCTCTCAGCCTCCTTTTCTCCAGGCTAAACAGCTCCAGCTCCCTCTCAGCTGCTCCTCAGTGCTCTTGACCTTTCACCAAGTTTTGTTGCTCTCCAGGGACAATCACTTCCCTGGCCGTGCTGGCCACACTATTGCTAATACAGGCCAGGATGCCACTGGCCTTCTTGGACACCTGGGCACACATTGGCTCATTTGGTTGGACATCAACCAGAACCCCCAGGTCCTCCATACCTACACACTTGCAGATCCTTTTCTCCAGGAAGCTTTCCAGCCACTCTGCCCCCAGCCCGTAGCACTGCCTGGGTTGTTGTGACCCAAGTGCAGGACCTGGCACTTGGCCTTGTTGAACCTCATACCACTGGCCTTGGCCCATTTATCCAGCCTGTCCAGATCCCTCTGCAGAGGCTTCCTGCTTTCAATCAGATCAATATTGCCGGCCGACTTGGTGTTGTCTGCAAACTGACTGAGGGTGCATTCAGTCCCCTCATGCCTATCATTGGTAGAGATATTGCACACAACTGACTCCAGTACTGAGCCCTGTGGAACACCGCTTGTAACTGGCCATCAGCTGGCTTTAATTCCATTCACCACCACTCTTATGGCTCAGCCATCCAGCCAGTTTTTTTACCCAGCAAAGAATGTGCCCATCAAAGCCATGAGCAGTCAGTTTCTCCAAGAGAATGCTGTGGGAGACAGAGTCAAAGGTTTTACTAAGGTCCACATAGACAACACTGACAGCCTTTCCCTCATCCATTAGGTGGGTCACCCTGTCATAGATGGTAAGGTTGGTCAAGCAGGACCTGTCTTTCATAAACTTGTGCTGGCTGGGCCTGATCCCCTGGTTGTCCTGTACGTGCCACACGATGGCACTCAAGATGATCTGTTCCATAACCTTCCCCGGCACCAAGGTCAGGCTGACAGGCCAGTAATTCCTTGGATCCTCTTTCCAGCCCTTCTTGTAGATGTGTGTCACACTGGCTAACATTCAGTCTTCTGAAACCTTCCTGCTCAACCAGAACTGCTCACAAATGATGAAGAGTGGCTTGTCAAGCTCTTCTGTGAGCTCCCTCAGTATTCTTGAGTGGATTCCATATGGCCCCATAGACTTATGTGCATTAAAGTGGAGCAGCAGGTCGCTAACTGTTTCCCCTTGAATTATGGTGACTTCATTCTGCTTCTTATTTCTGTCTTCCAGCTCAGGGGGCTGAGTACCCTGAGGATGGTCCAACTAGAAAAGAGTGAAGCAAAGAAGGCATTAGGTATCTCAGCCTTTTCCTCATCCTTTGTGGGAACGTTTCTACCTGCATCCAATAAAGGATGGAGACTCTTTAAGCTTTCCATGATAACAGCAAATCTTTCACCCTGCTGACTTGTCAAAAGAAGAACGAACATAACTATGACAGAGAATCCCTGAACTGCCTATTGAGCTTTGCCTTGGACAAAACCTACAACAGAGCTGTCAAGGAGGCCTGCCAGGGACAGAACATGTATACAGCCCCTCCATAGTGAGCTTTATTTATGTTTTAGACCACTCCTCACCTTGTTTGCCAAAGCCCTTAACAGGTCAGAATTTAAAGACTTATTCTCTCCTGTGGCTGCCTTGACACAGATTTTTCCACAAAACCTTGAAGTAATTTTTGCACTTTAGGAAATCTGTATTATGAATGATAGAAAAAAGACATGAATTTTGTATCAGGTGTCAGCAAGACACCTATTACTTAAACACTAACAAGGTCCAGTGAGGCCCTATTGAGCATTCATAAGAAGACTATAGGTTGGAGGTAAGGAAGGAAAGAAATGAGTCAGGAGGGCAAATTGCTCTCTTTCAGAATTTCTTTGCTTGGTATCTTTGACAATGAAGTTTCAAATCCCAATAATAGACAGAAAGATTAGAGCCCAACATTCATTCTCAATTCTACATCTTAAAACAGGGACAGAGAATGCCCCCATTTATACGTCAAATTTAGCTCCCTCCTACTTGGATCTTTGTGTCATCTTGTGCACTTCTTATGAAAAAAATATTTACATGGGAATTGTCAACTCAAAAAGCAAAGGGAGAAGAAATTTTTATGTAAAAGGAACAAAGCCTCCTGCAAGTTAGCTTTTTTTTTTCTTTCTTAACAAATCATTCTGTGGCATGAGTCAGATAATACGGAGTGGGAGGATCACACTCCAGCAGGCTGTGGTAGAGCAGGTGGAGTCATGGAGACAGATTGGATGTACGCAGCATGTGTGTTTTCTCTTGAAGGACTTGGAGAAACAAGTGCTAAAAAGCTGATTTTGCAAGCATATCTTGCTGCTAAACTGGTACTTGTAAAACACTGGCATTACTGAGTTGTTTTCATCCACCTGCACCAACTGACGTTTTTCTTCAGGTTTTTTTTTTTCCAAGAAGAGGAAAAAAGCCACAGATTTCTCTCACAGACTATTCGGGAAACTAATTCTGAGAGGAGATGACAGCTTTTTCAATGATAAATGCATAATACTTATGCTATTTTCTGGACACAGAGAAGACTCAACAGTGTAGAAAGGATATTCCACAAGGGGAACTCATGTAGTGAAGCTGGATCATTTTCCTTGGCCCCTAATCACTGGTTTATTCTGGTTCTTCTGCTGTTACACTCCAGGTTAAAGTAGCATTGTGGCACATACAAGCAAATTGTCATGTTAACTCTAGACAAAGGTTTTTACAAGGCCCTGTGTTCCTCCAAACATCAAGAAGTTTTTAACACTGCTGAAAGTCCCTGGATTTAATAATCGGATTTATTCCATCTCCAGGATTATAGATAGCCTGGGTCTGTTTGTTTGCCCTGTCAATAAAATTGGCATGAATAAACAATAATGACAGTGATCCCAGAGAAGCCACATTAGTGTAAATGAAAACATCAGGTCCATGGTGAGGAGGCCAGTCCTGGCATTAATGTAGCCCCTCAGTGGCTCAGCCAATAATTCAAAATAAATAAATAAATAGTGTGGACAAGACACAGTAAATCCAAATTTGAATAGTGAGAACTTCAGGTTTGTTTTTCTTTGGAATGTTATTTATTCGAACAAACAGTAGCCCCAGCTGTTCTGAAATAAGCCCAGCAAGCTCCCTAAAGGTTTGTTAGCTGACTGCTTGCCTGAGGGCCACTGGATCTATTATAGTCTTATTGTAGCTTCCTGCTCAAGAAACCCTTTCCGAGTGTCTCAAATCTGGCAACAGGCTAGTCAGTGAGTACGCCAGGAAAATGCTGTGGAGACCCCAGAGAGGCATTACTTACTGTGCCTAGCTTGGGATGCCAGCCTTTGGACATCTCAGACCACATCTCATTTGTAATGTGTGGTAGCAGCTTTTAATCAAGGTGGAGGGAAGTGCCCTCCCTCCTTCCATGGCAGAGAGCTCAGGCTGGGCACAGCTGCAGTACCAAGGGATGAGGGAAGATCCTCAAGGGGAAAAGCGGTGATGAAATTGGCATGATTGCTAGTGGCTTCTTGTAGGACACTGAGCTAGTAATTTGGAAAAACAAGCTTGTTAGACGAAAACAGGAATGACACCAATCTGCTGTAATGAGCAGGCAGTAGAACAGTGCCTTCATGTCATGCTCCATTCTGGGTTTGAGCCACACACTGCAGAAGTTGTGGCCTTGCTGGGTGTAAATTAACACAGCCTAATGATTTTTCCTCTCTTTTTAGTCTCTCAAGCTAGTATTAATTTACAGTGAGAACAACAAAAGACAAAAGTGATGCAGCAGATTTGTGGGCAGACTAGGAGGTTTCCATCAACTATGCCATACAGACTTTTTTTTGTCAGGGTGAAGGAAATGAAAGACTGGATGTTTTAACCAACTGTTTTGGTCGTGAGGTTAAGCAGTTACTCACCTGGGGCAAGGAGCTTCCAGTTTCCTCCTGATTATGGGCATTTTTAAAAATAATCATAACACTCCAGAGTACCATCTAGCTATGAGAACATTGTCCAGGGAGTAAATTCTTGAGATGATGAAACATTCCTTTTACAGATGAGAACACAGTGGCACAGAAGGATTAAATGACTTGCCCAATATTATAAAGTAAATCAGTGATAAAATAGAGAAAATAATCAGATGTCCTGATGCCCACTTCTGTACATAAATCACTAGACCATAATTTCTTCTGCAAAATCATCATTTCCTCCTTTCATATGCTATCTTGCTGCCAAGAGAAAGATTATTCTACATGCTGCATGGAGTAGCATTTTTCCAAGTCTAATTCAAAACCTGTCAAGCCATGGAGTTGCTCTTCTATTCCCCTGGGAAATGATTCCAGAGCTTGACAGGGCAAGGACGTATCTCCACGACAGGAAGTTTTCCATAATACTTACCCTTAAATTTTTCTATTCTCTACTTCTGGTCATCTAAATATCTTGTCTCTTTTCATAGTATTTATGATCATCAGATACTATCAGAGTTGTATTTCCCCTGCTCTCTCCTAGATATCCCTTAAGCAAGATAACACTCTTTCAGTAATACCACTAAAAGCAATTCCTTTAATTCCCAAAACAGTTTTAATTTCTTTCCCTAAACTTTCGCCAATTTTCCAATATTAGACACTTATTTCAGTGTTTTCACAGTGTGTTCTTTGACCTTGACCAGTACTTCTTTTCTCCCTGCAGATGGGACAGACTGCAGCAATACACAGGATGCTGGGAAAATTGGAGTTTGAAGCAGGAAGTCAGTGATGTCAAAAGACCCCTAGGGCTGAGGGATTACTGGGAAGCTCATGGAGCAATGTTTCTATTCATCCATTGGAACTGGAAAGAGTGCCAGATCCTACATTAACATTGGGCTAATTTACCCAAAGGTGAGAGGCAGAACTTACTGCTTCCTTCCTGTTCTTTTTACTATTTTAGCCCACAGAAGTCAGGAGAAACAGACATCAAATTCCAACATTAAATAATAAAAATGAAATTGTTTGTTTCACCGCTTGGCTAAATCAGCAAAAGACAAACACCAATACCTGAAACCCTTGCGGTTTCTACTGTGGTCAGAATGAAGCCTCACAAAAATGGCCATCTCAGCAGAAATATACAACCCTGAGCTGCCACATTAACATAAATTACAGCAGCCAGAAATTATTGCTGCCTCTAATCTCCAAACACTCAGGAGCTGAACTGCGTTCGGCGGAATGACCTGTCCTCCATGATGCATTAGCGTTTGCACTCTCTCTCTCATGCACACACAGAGCCCGTCCTTTTGAAGCACAGAGATTTATGTTTCCTAAAATAAAAAAAACCCAATACTTCAGCTGCTCCTGCCTGGTCCCCTTCCTCCTCCCTAGTAAAATCATAAACTCTTAGTTTTTTGAGGACAGTGGGACTTCTGTTCTGGGTGAAGATCAAGAAACAAAGAACAACCCAAAGCTTCAATTGCCATCTTGCCACTGCCACCCCAGAAGACACAATGACTTCCTTTCCTTCCATATTTCTAAACTGAAAGTGATGCGAAATACTTAACGAGAACAAGAAGCTACAAAGAACCCGTGTGTAATCATGCATATCCAAAGTCACATAAAAAAACAATCTGTTGATCTTCTATTTTTTGAGTTTATGCCGTCTATCCCTCTGACCCATCCCCTATATCCCATGTCTTGTTTAACTTGCCTTTACTAATCCTTAAAAACATTACAGCTATGCCTGTGAACAAGTCTGTCCAAAATTAAACTTGGAGAAACTAACATGTAAAAGTTCTTATTTCTACTAAAGGTTGGCTTATTTTAACTTAATAAGTGGCTTTTTGTTGGTTTTAAAGTGCTTTTAGTTGCTTTCAACAAAATGGATGAAAACCAGGTTTAAACCAAAGTGAGTACATTGGCTTAAAAAGGCTTATAGGAAGCAAAATATTAAATTAAAACAGTACAACTGGTGGCAGAGGAGACCAAAGACAGAAGGTTTACTGTTGAAGACAGAATGACAAAGGTCTGCCTAAAATAATAATATTAAGCAGAGGTTGAATCTCAGTGGAACTCGTAGATTTAATTGCCAGCCAGGTATTTGAAAGGTAGACAAAACAGAGAGTTGAAAACAAGTTTCCACTTCAGACAAAAGGATAATATAATGCTGTTTGAGGTCTTGTGTGATTAGAATTTTAAAAAATCCAGCAAACAGCAAAACACAAGATAACACACTATAGCTATGCAACTCCTTCAAAAGTCATGTGAGAGCAGAACATGCTCTCCAGGTGGAGAGAGTGACAGAAGTTCAGGTCTGGCTGAGCTCATGTGTGGTGTGGCTGTAGGATGTGACATTTGAGGAAGGATACATACAGAGAGAACTGGTGCTCTGAGCGTGGAGAGGCACCTCTCTTTTGCATCCTATTTTGTTTGAGAATGGAGGGCTTTATATATTCCTTTAAAATAACAAAAGTCCATCAAAGTTATCTGACTCCACACAAATAATTTCCTCTTCATAAATGGAATAAATTACTACTCCAAATTCAGAACAACTGTTGTAGTGAAAAGGAACACGGTTTTTAATAGGAAGGTAACAGCAATAAATAATGCGGCTTCTATTACTGCAATAAGAGCACACTGCTGACAATGACTGAGGGTTACTACTCTGAAATCATCCTACATAAGATGACACGTTAAATCAGATCTAGTTCTATGCATAATACAAGTCTTCCACACATTCAAATGTTATGTTCTAAAAGCCAGACAACAGCAAACACAACTCTCCACAACGCCACCCACCATGTGACCTAAAGACTCCACACCACCCTTCACTCTCTAGGACTGAACAGCTGTAGCAAACATAGAAAGCATGTTAATATTAAGGATCACTGCTATTACAAATCAACCAAATAAAATATCTGGAGTAAAACAGTTATTAATAATCATACTTAGGACATTTTATTTTAGGACTAGATGTTAGCAAAGCACTACAACAGCATATTAATGGCTATTTGATGCAGGCAACCCACACTGCAGAGCCAGGAGAAGCCTGCAAAAACTTGCTTTCAGAGAAAGCTTTGCATCTACTCTAAAAGGCCTTTTTAAAGACCAACAGCGGATTAAATCTCCAACAGAAATGGATGACTTTCAACTCTAAATCAGCGTTAAAAGTCTCCCAATCTTCTATTTCAAACTCACCACATGTTCCCACCAAAATAATCAGCTGTGAAAGAGTGGATTATGCCTACTTTTAAAGTTCATATTGTTAGGCTTTGGAGCTGTATCCCCTTGAAACAAGCAAACACAGTCCTAACATCCCTCAAAGGCACGGCTTATAGGTTGTGCGCAGCCTCATCCATCTGCTTGGAAAATATTTAAAAGGATACATATCTATGAGACACATTCTATTAAAATATTGCCAGCAATATTTGAAGCAGCACCTAGTTCTCCCCTCATTTATACCTCTCCTTTCATGCCAAGACAGCATTCTCAACATTCAGGCCTATCGGGTTATGTCAGAAACATAACCACTGTCCTTGTGTCATCTATGTCAAAAATATCTCTTTTTTCTTCCTCTTCTTCCTCAGATCTAAGTCCCTGAGTCTAGAAAGGTTGTCTACTTCTTTTATGCCTCAACTGAGAAATCGATAAATGCTTTCAGCCTTTCCAACTTTATGTTTTTATTTGACAAGAGTATACAACAACAAATATCTATGTGACACAGTTACAGCAGAATATTCTTAGGTGTACTATCACATTGCTGCAATAGAACAGGATACCATAAAAGAGATTTAAACTGTTACCCTGCCTTTGCAACGAAGAGTGTGCAAACAGTTAATTAAAGTAACTTACCTAACACAATATAGTCTGATACAGCATCCAAATCTTTCACCGGTTAAATTTTAAGGTGACACACTCACTCGGTAGTAAAAGATCATCCAATTCAGGATGTTGTCCTGGAATAGCTATTTTATTACCATTATTCAAGTACATGTTCCCTATTTCAACAAGCATACACTATAGTCCCTCTTGTCCTTCCTCCCAACCCCTTATGTGTCCACTGGACAGTGCACAGACCTGTAGTACCATACTACAAGAAGAGAGGTAAGGAGGATGGAGATACAGGATTCCTGATAAGTTTTGGGATGCTTCGCCCAAGATTAGGCCATAGGGCTGAACTAAGAATCATGATATGATACTTAAAACTTACATGACAACCATAAAATACTCCTAGATAATTACAGGTTAAGGGCCTCCACCTTGTTACAAGCACATTGAAGTCAAGAAAAATATTTTTCTTAAATGAGCTCTTCATTTTTCTCATTTCCCTCCATTCAAAGAAAAATCCAAAACAAAACAAAATACAAACAATTGCCAAAAGCTCAAATAAGTACACGAACAACAGAGATCATACAAACTCATCGCACAAGGAAGCACTCGAGTTTCTTGTGAGAAATATTCAAAGAAGCAAGGCTAAGGTAATCAAGCTATGCCAAATGCAGGCAGGCTGGGATGCCCAAGGCACCTTTCTGCCCTGATAATTATATATTTGGGCTGCATTGCCATAACTCTGGCTTATGGCAATCTCTTTTCTTAAAAAAAAAAAA